>CAUYRH010180280.1:0-34549 GCA_963574655.1 Perodicticus potto
CACCCCGCTGACACCGCAGCCTCACCCTACAGACCCGGCAGCCTCAGCCCGCAGACCCAGCCCACTCACCATGCATACCCGAAAGCTGCACCCCGCAGACACAGCAGCCTCACCCTGCAGACCCGTCAGCAGCACCCCGCAGACCCCGCAGCCTCACCCAGCAGACCCGTCAACCTCCGACCGCACACACCCCACCCTCACCGGTGTTCAGCCGGATGCTCTACCGCGAGACCCGTCAGCTGCACCCCTCTGACACCGCAGCCTCACCCTGCAGACCCGGCAGCCTCAGCCCGCAGACTCCGCAGCCTCACCCTGCAGACCCGTCAGCTGCACCCCGCTGACACCGCAGCCTCACCCTGCAGACCCGTCAGCTGCACCCCGCTGACACCGCAGCCTCACCCTGCAGACCCGTCAGCTGCACCCCGCCGCCGCCACAGCCTCACCCTGCAGACCCGGCAGCCTCAGCCCGCAGACTCCGCAGCCTCAGCCCGCAGACCCGGCAGCCTCAGCCCGCAGACCCGGCAGCCGCACCCCGCCGCCGCCACAGCCTCGCCCTGGCTCCAGCTATTCCTGCACCTGCCGCCCGCGGGGAGCTACGGAGCCCCCACCTCCTCGAGGTCCAGCGTCCTGCTGCGGGAAACATGCCCACATCACCGCAGTCAGTGGCCAGGGTGAAGGGTAACAGTTCTAACCGCAGCTGAAGAGTGGCATCAGCTCAATTCACCACCTTAAAAGGAACGTTCTGTAACAAAGTTTCAAATGCCATTACCAAGCCGCTGAATAATATGGTTGCTGTTAAACAAAATTGCATTGTGTGCACGTTTGTTCCATAAAATAAATATATATTTTCTCTAATCCAAATTGCATCCAACTGTTATAATTTGTGAGAGGTGTTGAAGTGCTTTTCTCGCTGTTATTTTTAATGTGCTTTCCTAGATAATGAACTCGGGCTCAGAGCGCAGAAATTAGAGATTGAGAAGAGCTCCCAGGTCAGCCCGGGCGCCCGGCTGCCAGACTGGGGATCCGTGAGGCTCCCCCAGGTGACAGTTCCCCAGAAGCAGGACGACAGCGGCTGGGGGAGGGAGGACGTTTTAATTGGCCCTTTCAATTTCTATAGCTCCAAGTTGGGGATGCGTCTCCTAAAGAAATCTGTATTTTGCAACACTTCCCCCAAAATAAAGATTTTTATTGTTATTATAGAGAATGTCTTCTTATTTGGGCGTGAAGGGTGGTAATAAAATTGTATTGCTCATCTGTCTGCAGGTAACTTACTTATAGTAAGATACCAAAAAGGCAGTCTCCCCAAATCGTACCCCTGCTTCAAAATACATATTCTGAAAGGATAGAGCCTTTCATTTTATTCTGTAATTAAAAACAAAATTTTAATTAAAATATATAGTTAATTAAAAATGTGTAAAACAAAATGCTAAACAGGTCTAGATGATAGACAATACCCATTTTCTTAGAAGGTCTTGAGAAAAGCGGGTTAAACAGAGAATGAAACAGCATCAAGGTTGGAGCATGCTTCCTCCACCTCCCCCAGACCCAGCAGGAGTCCTTGAAAGTGTAAAGTCACAGCTCTGTCACCGCCAGCTCTGGGTCAGTCCCATGAAGGGCCTGGGGGCTTGAGAGGGAGACACTCCCTGCTCTTGATGCTTTGACTGCAGAGCGGGGCAGGACACAGGGTCACAGGCAGAGGGGCACACACATGCTTACACAAAAATGACTACATAACACATGTGCTCACATATACGGGAGTCATGCATAACACACGGGCACACACACATGAGGACATAACTCACACACGCAAAGAGGGCACCCACACTGCACACCCATGTTCACAGCACATGCAGCGTACACAGCACACACAACACACACGTGACTCACACACACATGCATGGAGCAGGCTCTGCTCCATCTCGCCCCCCTTCTCCCAGGAGTCAAACACCTCAAGAGAACTTGGGGCATCTCAGGAAAGAGTCTGTGGCTGGGAGGAGCAGAGGAGCCGACGGGGACGAGGGGAGACAGCCCACAGTATGGCCTTGGGGCAGTGGGTGGAGGGGGAGAATTTCCAACAAGAGCTGAGTGCCTAGTCTCAGGAGCCGGGCCCAGAGCATGTTCCCGTGTGACTCCAATAGTTGTTGTGGGGGCACCAGTGTGAGCAGACCCTTTGGGGGGCAGCAGGGTACTCACACAACGGAAGGCCATGTTACCCATGTGCTTCGTGGAGATGACAACACAGAACTGTCACCTGCCCACAGTGTGCACCTTGGTGGCTGCCCAGGACACAGAGGTGCACAGAGGTGGGTGGCCCTGGACAGGCTCCTCAGCGTGTTAACTAGGGGGCTTTGGTGACTGTGGCATCAGGTATGTTCCTGGTGGGGTTTGGGCCCTTCTCATGCATCAGGCCAGATGTCACCTCAGCAAGAGAGAGAGAGGAAGGGGACAACTGGTGAGCACCACATGGTGCTCAAGGGCTTCTTCTAGAATCTTCTACAACATGGGTCTTAAACATGTTGGTCTCAGCACCCTTCTACATCTTACTATTGACAATCCCAAATACCTTTGGTTTCTGTGGTTATGGCTGTTGATATTTATCATATTAAAATTAAAACTGAAAAATTCATTTATTAATT
The DNA here is from genome assembly GCA_963574655.1 of Perodicticus potto. NCBI lineage: Eukaryota > Metazoa > Chordata > Mammalia > Primates > Lorisidae > Perodicticus > Perodicticus potto. The sequence continues at coordinate 2,637 of CAUYRH010180280.1, forward strand.
TGTTTTTTTAATTTTTTTTATTATCTTTATCATTAAATCATAGCTGTGTACAATAGTGCAATCAAGGGGTACAATGTGCTGGTTATATATACAATCTTAACTATTTTCATCAAACTGATTAATAGCTTTTCTGGCAATTTCTCCGTTATTATATGAAGACATTTGTATTCTGCATTTGGCAAGGTTCGCCTGTACCCTTCTAAGATGCACCATAGGTGTGGCCCCACAAATTACCCTCTCTCCGCCCCAACCTCCCCTCTCCCCTCCCTACCCTTGCCCCTTTCCCTATATTCTTGTGTTATAGTTGGGTTATACATTTATTAATTTATTAAAAAATAAAACAATAGAAAACTCATTAGAAACTACCATGTTTCCTTAGGAAAAATAACCACTTTATCCAAAATAAATGTGGTAACAGATGCCTGGAAAGTGGCTGGGACCCCACTGTGTGGACTCATGTGCAGTGCCAGCCAGGGGTCAGCTGGGGAGGCCTCTCCCTGGAGCTTGCACAGACCAGTCGGCAGGAAGGACGACCCCGGCCCTCACACACACACGCCATGAGTCCACACAGTGGGGTCCCAACCGCTCTCTAGGCATCTGTCACCACATTTCGTCTCCAAGAAGTCAGTGCCATTTTCAAGGATGTGAAGCTTGGTGAAAGTCAAGGTCCAGCTGGCTTCACCTTGGGGACAAGGAGAACACGGAGCCCCTCCTCTGCCAAGGGACCCCCAGGGTCTGGTCCACCTGACGAGGAGTCCTGAGCATGTGCTAATCGTGGGAGAAAAGTGTGCCCCAGTGTGTGAACAGAGCTGCACCCTTGGGGACCCCGCTGTCTCCTTTCACGCCCCATGTAAGGGCAGGATGAGCAAGGGAAGGAGGGGCCTACTCACCAGGCCACGCGTGCCCTGGAGTGACATGCAACAGCCCCCAGGACCCCCCTCAGAGGAAGCCTTCAGATGTCTGTCCCCACTCCTGGTACCAGACACACCCAGTTCTTCGTCCAGCCTCTGCCCCTTCTGGGAATTTCAACTCTCTGCACCCAAGTCTTGTCCACCAGGAAACAGGAAAAATAAAGCTACTCCCCTGCTGTTGGATGGAACCAAGAAATGAGGTGTGTGAGGCACTACCGAAATGTTATTTTAACAAATTATCGGATTCAACTGACAGCTTGTTCTGTCGATGTTCCCAGGGGGCTCCACCGGCCTTGCAGTCTGCGCTTCCGTAAAGAGCAGAGGACGGCAGCACATAGGAGCCATCCCTGGCCACGCGTGGAACAGGCCTTGAGTCGGGGCACAGTGCACATTGTGTGTAATTCTATCACCCTGTGACTTGGGCTTGATCCAGAAACATGTATCTGCTTCTCCCTGCCCTGCACACGCGTGATCCAGTACAGGGAGGTTCAGAAATAAAACGGGTCTCGAGCCCAGAGGCTTCGGAACTGAGAAAACCGCATGGCTTCGCTGGGATCTTCTTTCTTCTTCTTTTTTCTTTCTTCTTTCTTTCTCTCTCTCTTTCTCTTTCACCTCACAAGAGTGGCATTTGTCAGATGTTAGGTGCAGAATGATGACACCACATAAAAGAAACAGCCTGGGTGGCCTGTCCCTTCCTCTGTTCATGGGTGGGTGCTTTTGAATTACAGGAAAACCTCTAAAATTTTTGAACGACTGAGTAAAAGTGGAAAACACAACACCCGCCGAGAGCTCTCGCGTCTCACACGTGCTCTGTGAGTGTTCCGTGTAGAGCACCGTGAACGCGCGCAGGAGTCGGTATAAATCTTTTCTCATTTTGTATTTCAGAAGGTTTGCAATAGAAAACCCATTCTAACAATAAATGCTAGTCACCTGAGGTCCATAGCTTGTTTGTAGCTAAGAAAATAAAGCCTCTGCTCACCCTTGGCCAACTGAGTTACATTTTATGCTATTATTAATGCATTGCAAGGCTTTTTTTCATATCAATTTGAAATTACACATCTGGGAAATCCCAGTGCACCAGCAGCCAGGGCTTTGTTTCTCTGTGTGGCCCTCTGCAATTACCAGAATGTGCAACTATAATTTAGCGCAGGTAAAATTCAATCAGTCACCCCAAGCACAAAGAAATCTCTGTCTCCCAGGAAAAGGGAAAGGGGGGGAAGGGAGGGAAAAAGGAGGAAAGGAGAAAAGAAGATAAAGAAGGAGAGGGGAGAAAACAAGGAGAAGAAAAAGAGAAAGAGAAAAAACTGCCGAGGGTTTCCCTGCAAACACCACAGGGATCCAAAGGAGTTTCTAAAACAAAATGATTAGAATTTTAAATTCAAGTTGTGATGGGAAATTTAGCTGGAGAGGAATGGTGGCTGTACATCAGCATTAAAGTGAAACCGATTTTAACCTGTTTTACAGCCTTCTTGTATTCTTTATAAAATATAATGTTCTTTGCATTAAAAATAAAAAGATTAGAGGGAAAGAAAGAAGAGTGACTTTGCTGGTGTTCTGAGAGTCAGCAGGACATAGAACCCCCAAATCACTGTCCCATGTAAAAAACATGTATGAAGAGAACTCAACACTCTGCCTACGTGGAGAGTGACCCACCTTCGCAGAGCCTGCTTCTAACAAGGAAAACCATCCTAACAGCATACTCTTTTTTCTTCTTTCATTCTTTCACTTCACAACTTATACATGTATGGGGAAGATATTTGTAGGTGAGTGTTAATGGAATAGTATTTCTAGAAACTTGTATTCCATAATTGTTTCACAGAAGTCATTTAGCAGAGAGCAGGGGATTTAGCAGGAACTCACTTAGCAGACAGGCATTTTCCTCTATACCACTGATAGCCTAGTGCCTATCTTGTGCACTTTTTCAAGGCAATTTGATTTTCTACCTTATTTTATCCAGATATGGGTTTGCTTCTAGTTGAATGACAATGTAAGTCCACACTTTGAGCTCTTTATCCTGCTCTAAACCCAGCAGTATAGGCCAAGTGTCTTTAAGCTTTGAATTTTGAGAACTGTGTGCAGTCATAAGAAATGATCCACAGAGATGCCACGGACCCTTCATCCAGCTTCTCAGTGGCAACATCTCACAATCTGTTTTCTATTTCTATAATTCTGTCACTTCAACAGTGTTATACAAGTGAAATCAACTGTACGTACCCCCTGGATGGCTTTTCACGTAGTTCCTTCTTCCTGCTGAGAGGTGGTCCACAGCGCTCTGTGCCACTGTGGCTTAGTTGTTCACTGTTGAAAGATATCTGGGTTGTTTCTAGTTTGAGACTATTACAAACAAAACAGCTATAAACATTCATATATAGGTTTTTATGTGAGTATAAGTCTTTATTTCTCACAAATAAATGCCCAGGAGTGAAATTATTGTGTCCTGTGGTAGTTGCAGAGACAGTTTTCTACAAAACTGTCAAAACTATTTTTTTCAAAGTGGATGCACCGTTTTACAATTCCACCAGCAAAATTTAAGTGATCCAGGTTCTCCTCATCTTCACCAGCATTTAGTGTTGTCATTATTTTTTATTTCAGCTATTCAGATACATGTATAATATTTCATTGTGGAATATTCTGAAATATTGTGATTTTAATTTGTATTTCCCTAATTGCTAATGTTGTTGAACATATTTTCATGTGCTTATTTGCCATCTTTATGTCCTCTTAGGTGAAATGTCTCTTGTTGTCTTTTGTTCATTTTCTAATTGGATTGTCTTTTTCTTTTACTGTTGGGATTTGAAAGCTCTTTATATATGCTAGATACTAGTCCTTTCCAGACATGTGGTTTGCAACTGTGTTCTCAATTTCCATAAATTGTCTTTTCATCCTCTCAACATTATATATCATAGAGCAACAGTTTTTCATTCTTATGAAGTCACATTTATCAGATTTTCCTTGTCTTGGAGCATACTTTTGATCTAGAATGTAGGAACCCTTTAGATAGTCCTACTTTGCAAGCACTTTCTCCTGTTTTCTCCAACCTTTAGTTTTACATTTTATGTTTGAATCCTCGATTCATTTTTGTACAGGCTGTGAGGTTGAGGTTGAGGTTTATTTTTTGACATATGGATGACTACTTGCTCAGCCATTACCCATTTTAAAGTCTGTGTTTACTCCACTGTATTGTTTTTATGCTTTTTTCAAGAATCAGTTGTTTGTATTTGTGTAGGGTCTAAACTATCTACTCTGGTCCATTGATGTACATGTCTGTCCTAATGCCATGCGGTCTTGATTGCTTGAAATTAGGTAGATTGGTTCCTTCTATTTTATTCTTCTTTTTAATAATCATTTTAGCTATTCTAGTTCCTTTGTGTTCCAATATTAATTTTATAATAATCATGTATATATCTAACAAAAATCTTTCTGGGATTTTGAAAGGAATCGTGTTAAACCTTTAAATCTATTTGGGGAGAAATTCATGTATTGTTCAATCTTATTTGCTCATATTTTAAAGATACTAGTCTGTAGTAATCTTTTTTGTACTGTCTGGTGCTGGCAACAGAGTAATACTAGCTTCATGCAATATTAGAAAGTGTTCCCTTTCTCTTCTGCGTTTTAGAAAGAATGTGTAGAAGTAGCATTAATTCTTCCTTAAACATTTGGTGAAAATCTCCAGGGAAACCATCTGGGCCTAGAGATGTAATATATGAGAATTTTTAAACTATGAATTAAATTTACTTAATAGTTAAGAAGCTATTCAATACATTCATTTCATAGTGGATGTATCATAGCAGTTCATGTTTTTCTTTTCTCTCTTTTTTTTTTTTTTGAGACAGAGTCTCAAGTTGTTGCCCTGGGTAGAGTGCCGTGGCATCATAGCTCACAGCAACCTCCAACTCTTGGGCTCAAGCGATCCTCTTGCCTCAGTTTTTCTATTTTAGTAGAAAGGGGGTCTTGCTTTTGCTCAGGCTGGTCTAGAACTCGTAAGCTCAAGCTATGCACCTGCCTTGGACTCCCAGAGTGTTAGGATCATAGGCATGAGCCACCACACCTGGCCACAGTTCATGTTTTTCAAGGAATTGGTTCATTTCATTTATGTTGCCAAATTTATAGATACAGAGTTGCTCACAGAATTCCCTTCTTATCTTTTCATGTCTATTATGTTTGTAGGACCCTGTTTTCATGCCCAATGTCAGTAATTATTTTCTCCTTTTTTTCTTTGTCAACTTACTAAAGGTTTGTTAATTTGATCTGCTCAAAAAACATCTTTCTGTTTCACTGATTTTTCTCTATTGCTTTTGTTTTTACTTTTATTGATTCTACTTATTATTTCTTCTACTTGCATTATATTCATCTTACTTTGTTTCTAGGTTCTTTGAGATAGGCACTTATAGTAAAGATTCAATAATTGTATCCTTTTCTGATGAATATGGTTAGTGTTACACATTTCCTTTTCAGCATGCTTTAGCTGTGTCCCACAAAGTTGTGTTTTCAGTTTTATTCAATTGAGTATATTTTGAATTTTCTTGAGATTTCTTACCCACTTAACAAATGTGTTTGTTGTAGTTTCCAAGTGTTTGAGATTTTACTCTAATCTTTCTGTTCCTGATTTCTAGTTAGATTCCACTGTGGTCAGAGAATACAGTCCATGATTTCATTCTTACGAAGGTGCTGAGGTTTGTTTTATGGCTCAGTGTATTGGTCATTTTGATGTATGTCCCATGGTAACTTGGAAGAATGTGTTTTCTGCATTTGCTGGGTGAAGAGTGCTATACATGCTCATTAGATGTTATTGTTTGATGGTGTTTTCTGAGTTCTATATTTTTTATTTGATATCTAAGATTTCTATTGAAATTGATTATCTATTGTTGAGACAGTGCTATTAAAATACACAACTATAATTGTGGATTTTTCTATTTTTCCTTTCAGTTCTATCAGTTTTTGCTTTGCATACTTTGCAGCTCAATAGTGTGGTACATACACATTTAGAGCTGCTAAGTATTCTTGGTGGATTGGCCTTTTATCATTATATAATGTCCCTCTCTCTTTCTGATGATCTTCTTTGCCCTGAAGCCTATTTTATCTAATATTAATAATTAATACTGCTTTCCTTTGATTAACGTTTGCATGATGTATTTTAATTGTGCTATCCTTTTAACTGTGCTATATTTAAAGTAAGTTTCCTATAGACCAAAAAGCATTACATAATGCTTTTTTTTTTTTTTAAAGTTTTGGCCAGGGCTGGGCTCAAACCCACTACCCCCAGTATATGGGGCCGGCACCCTACTCCTTGAGCCACAGGCACTGCCCCCTACATAATACTTTTTAATTCACCCTGCCAATCTCTGTCTTTTAATTATTAATTTAGACAATTTACATTTAGTGTAATCATTGACGTGTTAGGTCTCATGTCTGTTTTTTGTTCTCTCTAGATTTCTGTTTCTCTCTTTTCTTTTTCATGCCTTCCTATGGGTTACTTAAACACTTTAGAATTTTATTTAATTTTATCTAAAATGCTTTTTATTGTATCACTGTCTGTTGGTATCATCATTTTACCAGTTGAAATAAAGAATAAAAACTTTATCTCCTTTTATATCCCATACTTTTCTCTGGTTATAATTATCCTAAATATTTCCTCTCCATATATTTAGACTCATATCAGACAGTGTTTTAATTTTTGCTTTAATTGTTCAACAAAATTTATAAAAGTCAAGGACAAACAAAGTCCATAACATCTACCCAGATTTTTTATTACCTTGTCTTCACCTCTGATGTCCCAATATTGCTTCTTTTATTATTTCCTTCCTGTTTAGAGTATTTCCAATTACCATTCTTTTAAAGTAGGTCTGCTAGAAACAAATTATCTTAGTTTTCTTTCTTCAGAGACTGTCATGATTTCTTCTTTATTTTTCAAGGATATTTTCACTGGATGTAAGATTCTAATTTGATAGTTCTTAGTTTAAGCTTTTGGAAAATATCCCTTTGGTTAAGCTCTTGGAAAATATCCCATAAAATCTCATAAAAAAATACAAGTCGTAAAAATTATTACTTTTTTTCCTTTAGATAAGGTGTTTCTTCTTTATTGCTGCTTTCAAGATTATTTCTTTGTCTTTATCTTTTAGAAATTTGATTATTTTATGTCTTTTTTTTTGAGACAGAGCCTCAAGCTGTCACCCTGGATAGAGTGCTGTGTTATCACAGCTCATAGAAACCTCCGATTCCTGGGCTCAAGTGAGTCTCCTGCCTCTGCCTCTAAAATAGCTGGGACTACAGGTGCCTGCCACAACGCCCGGCCATTTTTTGGTTGCAGCTGTCATTGTTTGGTGGGCCCAGGCTGGATTTGAACCTGCCAGCTCAGGTGTACATGGCTGGCACCTTAGCCCGTTGAGCCACAGGCACCGAGCCGATGATGTTATATCTTGATGTAGGTTTATTTGGGTTTGTTCTGTTTGGGTTCACTCAGATTCTTGAATCTGTAGGTTTATGTCTTTATATCATGTTTTGCTGAAGAAAAGTTATTCTAAAAATTTTCTGTTTTTCTGGCTGCTTCGCTCCTAGTCCTCCAACTAAAGGGCTTTTTGTCTGTGATAATTGGCATTTTTGGTTGTCAGCTTCTTCAGTTCCAAGTCTGCAGAATTAGAGGCAAAAAGAAAACCCAGGACATGCACTGTCATGTCATGCCCTGAGCACCACATCCCTAGAAATCTACCTTCTTCTCCCCATCATTCAGAGTCTTCTTAGATTTGTTTTATAATAATGACTAGCATTCTTAGCTATACTCACTAGAAGGAAAAGTGTGTCTACCTTTCCTTGAAAATGAAAGCAACCACCAAAACATATCTAAATATAATTTTTTTAAGTCTAGTCAGCCTCAAATACAAAGTGAGAATCTATATGGATACCTACCCTCCACCAGACAGAAGAAAGAATAAAAAGGAAGGGAAAAAGCCAAACAAATAAGTGAGCCTGGAGCAGGCAGCTGAGAGCCCAGCTCCTGTAAAGTAGTAACAGGACTGGGAACACTTGTGGGTGGGAGGGGATGTCCTCACTGCAGGAGCCGAGGTTGGGCTCTCTCAGACACAAACTGGGCCTGTGGAAAACCCAATCAAGTCCAGGGACTGTCACATCTGAAGGACGGGAGGAAGTGGAGAAAGCACCTGGACAGAACTGGGCCACGTCACGTTCTGGCTCAGTGGCTAGATCTGCAATACCCACAATATAAGCAAGGAATAGGTCTTCTTCCCCTGTAGAAGACCCAGATCAGGACTTTAGGGACAGATGAAGTGAATTCAGAGAAATCAGGAGGAAAAGTTCTTGAGAGGAACCTACAAATAAAATTTCAAAATACACATGAATGAAGCAAAACATATAATGAAGTTGGCAATCAAGGGATAAAACCATTCCCAATGAAATGGAAGAAATAAATCTCTAAATGGCTTTAGAATACACACACATAAGATTCAGAGAGCTAAAGGAAGGCATAAGATCTAGGAAAAAAGCCTCATAAGTTACTTATTGCCACAACAACTCGACATAACAACAAAAACAAAAACATGCAAAATCTCAAGGGCATAAAAACTAAGCAATCATTGTTCATGGGGTTGGGCGGCTGCCTGGTCTTAGCTGGGCTGGCTCACATGTCCACATCTTGTGAAGCTAGTTAAGGTCTGAACCATTATCACTTCCCTGCATTATGTTAGCCAAAGCAAGTCCCAGTGTCAACCCACACTGAAGGGACAGGGCAGCGGGAACCACCTCTTCAGAGAAGACCTGCAGGTCTGGCAAAGGAAGAGGCTTCAGGAAGGGTGAGGAGTTTCAGCCATTCACGCACCCACTTGGCCAACATGAGCTAAAAATAGGCAAGTCCAAATCACGAACACATCAACATGGAAAGAGATAAACGAGAAAGCTAGAAAAGGGAAAAATAGTCGCTAAAATAATAGCAAACTCTAAATTGATATAGGTGAAGAGGGTATTAGTGAGTTGGAAGATGATATGAAAGAATTTACCAAAATACAGCAGAGGAAAATAGAATGAGCAATATAAAAGGCAAAAGAGAAACAAAGGAATGATTAAGAGGTTCAAATATTCCAAAAGGAAAAGAACAGGCACAAATGGCAGGGAAGCCATTGTTCAAAGGAATAACAGCTGAGAATTTCTCAGAACTGAAGGCTGACCCTCCTCGGGAAGAAAGCTAACACTGGATGCTGGTAATGACAAATAAAAATGGATCCACACTTAGACACACGTAGTGAAAATAAAGAACAGCAAGAACAAAGAGATTGTAAAGGTTACAGGAAAGAAAACTCAGATTACAGGAATTAGAATAATGGCAGATTCTGATCAGACACAGCAGATGCCAGTGCACTGGGGAAAACATCATCTGAATATGGGGGGAGAGGCGCTGCCGGGCCACAGGTCTGTGTCCACTCAGCAGTCAGGAGGGAATAAAGTTAGCTCCAAGCTAAGAAAAATGAAGACTTTACGAACTCCAGAACCCTCCCTGGAGCGAGGAAGAAAACTCCTAAAACAATGCACTTCAGCAAGAAGTTGTAACAAAAGGAAGGAGACAAATACAAGAATATAATAGCAACCTAAGAAATCGGCAAAAAAAAAAAAAAAAGTTGATAAATCTTAACCACTGACCAACATTTTTTAAAAAAAGAAATGCACCTGTAGTCCTACCTGGTCAGGGGACTGAGCCAGGAAGATCACAGCAATTTGAGATCTGGGTGATGGAGCCAAACCCCATCTAAAAAAAAAAAAAAGAAAGAGAAGGAGAAGAAGAAAAAGAAGAAACTAATAAGACTACTAAATTTTGTGAATTAAAAAAATGATGAATCCAAAGTTCTAAATCATTGCTATTCCCAAACTGACTGGGAAAATCTTAAAAAGTAGTGAAGTTGGTCCTTCACCGTGGAGAGAAAGAGACGCCCCGCCCCAGACACAGGCATGGGAGGGAGGGAGGCTCAGGGAAGGGTTCACAGCAAAGTCAAAGTGTGCTTAGATCCGTGTCTTTGTCTGAAGGAAGTTAGAGATAAAGAATAAATTTAGATTTAATTAGAAATTTGTCCATCTGTTTAGAGGTATTAGACAAGTGTTTGCCAGGTTTTTTAAGCCATTTAGGGCTGTTTGAACAATTAGCATTACTAACAAAATAAAGTCATGCCCAATGGAAGATAGTATATTTTGCCATTAAAACTCATCAAAGTAAGTTTCTCAAATCCTGAATGTCTTGCAATTACCTTCTAATGTATTTTGCATATTTTTAGACAGAAATAACTTCCCATTTACAACGCGAATAGCTCTGGCAAGAGTCTGCTGATGTTTCTGGCGGGTTTGAACAGTGTTCAGAATCCAGGGAAGGTCAATTAAGCCACACACTTCCCAGGGGAGCCTCTTTTTATCAACAAAATGTCCTTGTTGCCACAGCCAAACTTGTTCTGATGCAGTTTGGCCGCCAAGGTATCGTAAACATTCAGCTGAAGTTCCAATCTAATATTCTGCAGCATATAATTGTACCTAAAAATCTTCTTTAAATGTTAGGGAGAAAAGTAGATTCTTACATACTCCATCACTTTATTACCTATTATTTAACAATTGAAGGTTTTAGAGGATTCAGGACAAACCTTGTGGGTGGCTCTGCAGACACAGTTGGTTGTTACTGTTATTTTACAACATTTTCCCTAATATTTTCAAGTTATGCTTACTACACGTAATTTGGAAAAAAAAAATTAATTCATATCTCTGTTTTGATTGACAAATACAAATTGTCTATATTTATGGTGGACATCATTTTAAATGAAATTAAGCAGAACTTAGCTATAGTGCCACCACAGTGGCCGGCATAGCTCCTTCTAGGCTTTTCTGTGTATGGATATAATTATGGCAAATACCATCTGCCCACACTCGTGCCAGCACAGTGCGGAGAGCTTCACACACGGCATTTTGTCACACAATGGTGTGAGTCTCTTGTGACACTCAGGTGCCAGGAGGAGGCCGCCCAGGACTCTGATACCTGGAGAGCTGTGGTTTCCCTGCTGACCTTGCATCGTTCTCCCTTCTACCCCGAGAGGTACTTACTGTGAAGCTGCCCATTTTGCAGATGACTCGGGGAGGCCCAGAGGTGCTGAGTAGACGGCCATGTGGCGGGGCCGGGCCCACATGCATCAGGACAGACTCCAGAAGCCTCTCTTCACCTTTTGCTGCCTACTTTGACCTCCTTAGGATGGGGTCAGGAGCACGGTTCGGGGGGCACATGAAGAGGAAGGAAGAAATCCCGGTCTGGTGGCAGAAGTGGCTGCTGTCCTTCCTGAGGCCCCGGGCGGGTGAAGGCCCAGAAAAGCCAAAGGAAAGAGAGGGGAGAGGGGTGGCAGGCAGGAGGGCAGGAGGTGAGAAGGGGGCTCTCCCCTCACACCCAGGTTGGCAGTCACATATTTTTAGCAACTTGCTAGTATTAGTATCTCCAAGTAGTAAACCTGAATTTAGTGGAAACAGCGTTCACCGTCCACAGGTATATAAGACGGGTTTACAAAAAATTTAATTAAATCACCAATGCTGGGGACACCCTCACATCCAGCAGGACAGCGAGGCCATGGCATCAGTGGAATGTCCTCCAACTGACCCCCGCAGGCCAGCCTCCCAGTTCACACCTGTGTCCCCAGAACCACCCAAACCCAGCCAGGGAGGCCCTGCACGCCCAGGGCTCTGCCTTCTGCACTGCGGCCTGGCCTGGCTCTGGGGCGCTGGCCAGTCCCTGTCCCTCACTGTCTCTGAGCTGTACCCCAGTCCCTTTCCACCTGTCCTGAACACAGCCGTCCTCTGAACTGCCCCTGGCCCAGCCCTGATGTGTCTCCCGCTCTTCCTTCTCCCTGTCCGTCCCTCCTGCGATGGTGCAAAGCTTCCCACCTCGCCCTCAAAGGGCAGCGCCAGGACCTCTGCAGCCTCTCCGTGGGGCCTCTCCTGCAGTTGCCTAGCTGGCCGGCCTCTGGTGTGTGACCCCGGCCTGGCCCTGGGCCCCCGCCCTGGAGAGCCTCCCACCACGGGTACCCCCACCTGTGCACGGTCCCAGGGCCCCCCTGGACTTGCTTGCCTCCCTCTAGAATGCTCCTTCGCAGTCACCCCAGTTCTTTTATCTCATCCTGGGGTTTACACAGAGCCACTTTCTCGCTGAGGTGCTCCCTCCCCTGTGACACCGCATTCAATCTGCCTTCCTTACATCTATATCAATGCCTTCCACCTGTCTTCCTTACATCTATATCAATGCCTTCCGTATTTTTTTTCCTCTAGAGATAGGGTCTGTCTGTCACCCAGGCTGTAGGGCAGTGGCCTCTTCACAGCTCGCTGCAGCCTATGACTCCTGGGCTCAAGCCATCCTCCTGCCTGGGCCTCCCAAGATGCCGGATTACAGGCTGAGCCACCACACTGCCCTTCTGTGTCTTCAATTCTCATCTCTCCATAATGGGCTGTAAACCACAAGAGCAAGGATTCGGGGTTGATTCGTTCTCAGGTGTGCTCCCACCTTCTACAAAACTGCAGGTCAGTAGTGGACACTGAATAAACAAGTGGGAGCGAATGCAATGTCTTGATGTGAGAGAATCGCCATCAGGTAAGAACTGGGTCGATTTAGATGCTGGGGTAAGTGGCCAAGGACTCACCTGGACTCTGCACCCGCAGAGAAGGTCGTGGCCCTTCTGTATTTATAGACCACATAAACACAGACTTTTCATTTCGAGCGTTGGGGACCCACACTTGTCTGTGGGTGTAGGACGTAATGGACACGTAACCAGCCTCACTAGACCGCCGCTGCCAGGGGAGGATGCGCAGGGAGAAGCAGAGACGTGTTAGTGTCTTCACGTTACAAATTACGAAGTCAGGTTGATGGAGCAAGAAATAGGGGCCTTAAGGGTGTTTTTTATTTAAACTCACAAAGGCAACCATGAGAAAGATGAAAACTCTGACTAGGGACAACCAGGCGCCGTCAGAGGCCAAGAGGTGGAGCCGGTGGAGGCCACGCAGTTCTTGTTTCATGGCGGTACCCGAGGCCACCAGGTGCAGCCAAGCATGTGAGGAGATGCTCGACAGCGAGGCTGGAACAGGGAACTGCTGCTTTTGTCATGAGCAGCAGTCTGGCTGGAGCAGTCTTTACCATACAGGTCCCCCTGGAACCTGCTCTGCCGTCCCCCCTGCTCTGCCCCAGTCCATTCGAGGATACTTGGCTCCCCGCCCGGTGCAGGTGATGCTGGGAGAGGAGAAAGCATATCTGTTCTCTTCCAGAACTTCCCATTTTACGTCTCACCTCCCTGTGGCCAACTCTTGACCTCAGGACCCTGTCAACTGCGCCTGCTGCTAACCAGGGGAGACAGAGAGCTGAGGGACACTGGGTACTGCTGACGTGTGACCTGTAAACCAGCACATAATATTATTTGGATTTATTTCGGACTATCAGTTAGGACAGGCCACGTCTGGTTATGTTACAAACAATTAAAAAACCTCAGCAGCTTAAAAAGAAAATATCTTTTTCTTGTTCATGCTATATGTCCACCTTTAGACTCAACTCAGGATTGCCCTAATTCAGGGACACGAGCCAGTGGAGCTGGGCTTTGTAGCAAGACAAAGGAATCCTGGTAAATCATTGTTAGGAGCTGAATTGAGTCCTTCAAAAGATATAATGATGTCCTAACCCCCTATCAGACCACGACCTTGTTTGTACGTAGAGCTGGATATGATGACATCCTAACCCCCCATCAGACCATGACCTTGTCTGTATGTAGAGCTGTTCCAGACATACAATTACATACAATGAAGTCATTCTGGGTTCGGCTGGTCCCACCTCTGATATGACTGGTGTCCTTATAAGTGGAGGAGAAGCACAGAGACCAGACACACGAGGAGACAGAGACGTGGGGTGGAGTGATGTGTTCACAAACTAGAGGCCCCAAGGATTGTTGGAGCCTCCAAAAGCCAGAAAAGGCAGGAAGGACCCTCCCCAGGAGCCGGCAGAGGGAGGGTGGCCCTGCCCACACCTTGCCTCCAGACTTCTGCCTCCTAGAACTGTGAAAGGACAAATTTCTGTTGTGTTAAACCACCCAGTTTGTGGTACTTCGTTATGGCAGCCGTGACAATCTAATAAAATGTTTACTAGCTCTTAGAGGCCTTCCCTGGAAGTTACACACAGTAATTCCTCTCATATTCTACTGGCCATAGCAGGTCACAGCCATGCGACATTCCAGGGACTGGGAATTCCAATCCTCTGAGCCTGGAATATTGGTGAGCAATCTGAGTACCTGCTGGGAAGCCAGATCAGGACAGTTAGAGATGGGGTTGGCAGGGTCATGGCCTGGCCCTGCAGTGACTCCCAGAGCAGCAGGCCTGGGTGCCTGGAGTCCCTGGAGCTGGTGGGGTGGGCCTGTCTGGCCCCATATGACGGCCATGGCCTTTCCTCTCCTTGGTCACATTTATTGCTCACATAATTGCCTTATCTATCCATATGATTATTTTATGATAAATGGATGGATGGAAGGAAAGATGGATGAATGAATGGATACCTTTATAATGCCACAGTCCAAAACTCAACTTAAAAATTACTTACTCCAGCAGAACTCAAGGAGATTCAATACATCGATTGAACACTGAAGAATTCTGATGTAGCAACCAAAAAAAAAAGAATCTTACAGTTCCTTGTACCCAGGTGTACTGGAGGAAAGTTCCTAAAAGACGCCATTCTATTTTTAGAACATCACGTCAGAGAACACAGCTTGTTCTGTAACCGATGTATGGAGCTTATACCATGTGGATTTGTTTGTAGGGAGTTCTGGCAGGGACTGGGACTTCCATTATCCATGAAAACCTGCTGTCTGCACACCCAGCCTGTTTGTCCCCAAAACCACAGAAGTCATGCAGCCAAGCCAGTCTCTGTTCCAAGAGCAGATAGGAGTGTTTTGTTTGAATTTAAGCCAAATAATGGGAAATTCTCTCCTAAGTCAGAGGGTGACCCAGGGTGTCACAGCAGAGGAGTTATAGGCACAAAGCAACACCCCTCTCTCCACGTGGTCGCAGCCCTGAGTATGAGCTGGATCAGGCCACTTCAGGCACCCCACACTGAACTAATCACTTGCCTGTAACTGGGCTCACGTTCTGTGATTGGAGATTTCTTCTGAGACCTCCAATTCAGTTAAGTCTTAAAGCCCAACACAGAACTAGGCCACAGTTACAAGATGTCACATTAATCTGAATTTTCTGATATTTTCTTCAGTCAAAATAGAAGGATTACTTCAAAGTCACAGTCCAGATGGGCACTGGCCACATCACCTGGCATTTGCTTCTGGTCTTCTCTGGAGCTCTCATGATATTCCTGTTAGGACATCTTGGAATCAGGGCCAGGTAGAGGAAATGAACTCCCCAGTGCATCTGAGGGTCTCACTCCAGATACCAGGGACCATGCATGCAGGGCTCAGGCCACCACCCTGCTGCTTCTGTGCCATCCAATTCTGGCTTAAATTCAAGTGCTCCATATCTTTTGGGAGTTTTGAGATGGGTTTTGGAGCCTTCCCTGGAGAAGCCTCTCAGGTGGGCCAGAGCAAGCCATGCACTCACCTGGCCAAGTTCTGCCACATCTGTATATCTATCACCAGCTCCTGGGGCACTCTACCCAACTCTTCAACCTATTCTTCAGGCCAGGAGGCTCCCCTTTGCTTAATTCCTTCCTAAGGCATGTCAGTGGCTCACAGGCTAATAGGAAGGAATTGTGTTCTCAAGCAAGTCTCGGCAAAGATATATGGGAGCAGGTGAATTCAGATATTCAGCCTGCGTGGGTGATACAGTCTTCCAGCAGTTTTAGACATGAGCCTAGAATGTATAGCTTAACAACCAAAAATGTCAAGCCATTTGAGCAAAGGAGGCCATGTGGTCAAGTGCTGCACAGGCCTGAACTGTCTACACATCAGAAGAATTCTGACTCGCTTTTTTCTTGGATGTGGGACCATGGACAGGGCACTCCCCTGCCAGGCTTTCTGAGGGCTTGTGCTTCCTCTTTTCTGTAGCAGAGCTGTGCACAGGGCTCAACTCACAGGGCTGTTAAGGGAATTGAAGGGGCCTTCAGAGGCTGAGAAAGCAGTTGGCATGCAGCTGCCTGCTAGATGTGAGTGATGTGTTATTTGTCTATTTGGCTATATGTGGAGAACCGGCTTGCTGAGCACAGCCACCTGTAGCAAATTTTCTCAGCTGCCCAGAGGAAGGCACTGACATGAGCAGGTGAAAGGAATTTCTGGCCTGCTAGGAAAATAGGGATGTCACTGAGGATTGCTAAGAGACTATTTTAGGCAATGCAAGAGATTGTTACCAGGGGCTGCCTCCTCAGGCCAAGTAGCTGGGAGATGTGAGTTGGAGGATTTACTTTCTACCACACTCCTTATGAAATCTTTTACTTCCTACCAATATTAATAAAAATCACTTCAAAAACAGATTTTAAAAAACTAAGTCTGAGGGCATTCTAGAGACTGGTAAAATAATACAATATTGTACATTTCAAAGTTAATAAGAGGGTCAATCTCATATTAAGTGTTCTTACCACAAAAAAAGAAGAAGAGAGAGAGACAGAGAATGCTGAGGGTGAGCTCGTGTCTAGCACATTGACTGACGCTGGTGTCTGATGTGTCCAGACTCATCAAGTTCAGATCAAATACGGGGAAGTGATTTTTTTTTTAATTCTTTGGTAATTCAAAATCTCAATAACATTGGATGCATGGGAGCCTCCCTCTGGTCTTGCTGGGCAGATACAGTGAGCTGGAGAGGGAGGAGGGGCAGGAAGGAGCCCTTTCCCCACTGGGCATAAGACCCAATCCCTAAAGATGAGGGGAAGCAGCCTATTGTTTTCCCTCTTAACTCCTTTTTGTTTGTTTTATTAGAAGACCTCGCAGAACCAGATCTTCCGATTGTAGGTCACGTAGCAGGGGAGGTAAGAAACGGTCATGTGAACACTGACCAGCAAGCAAGAACAGCTCCAGAGTGCTCCACCCTCAGCGAGTCTGGGGACCATGTGGCTGTCTGACCTCCACCCAGGTCCCATGTCTGACCAAACGATTTGTGAGAGGTTAAACTGCGCCAGTTACTATCCTTCCTTTCTTCCTTTTTTAAAGTAGGATTTGCAAATCAAACTACACTAAACAAATAACACAGACGACCTTACACTGGAATTAAGCCAAATTTGGTTTGCGATTCTGAAGTCTATAAGTTAAGGTAAGCAAAACCAGCCATACCTCAAACATACCTCCCCACAGGGACTGGAGATTGGGGTGTCCCATTGAAGGTGGGGACTACAAGCCCAGAAGCACCTGCTGGGCAACCTCTCCCCAACCCACCCCACCTCCAGCCCTAGGAACCACCTTCCACTCTGCTCACTCCCATGAGATCGACTTCTTCAGAGTCCACGTGTAAGTGAGGTCACAGGGTGCTTGTCATTCTGTCCCTGGCTTATTTCATTTACTGTAATGTCATCCAGGTTCATCCACATTGCCACAAATGACAGGATTCCATTATTTATGGCTAAAAAATTTTCTATTATATGTATATCTACATCTCTATCTCAGAAACTAAATGGTATAACTATCTGTATTTACAAAATCCAAAGAAAGGGAAGAGTTCTGTAGGACCAACACTCCACCCAGCAACTGGCCAACAAGTCCGTGTATGTGTGTGCATGTATGTATGTTTGTTGGAGTTGGCTGTGGGGAAGAAAGACTGTTTATCTGCAGTCAGAACTTCATTTTCAAATACTATTATATAAATCCTGCACCAAGTACAGAAATAGAAGAACAGAATTCACTGCTCTATATTATATTAGCTTGAAGATTTCTAATCAAAACACCCCAAAAGGGGAATTACATTGTCAGGGTCAGATTTCACAAGAAGAAGTGCAGCTGTTCCATGGCAGGGTTTTCTCAGGAAGGCGGAGAGCTGCCAGGATTGCCTGCACCCCCAGCAAGGTGGACGCATTTTGAATTCTAGGAAGGAGACCTGAAGGGCTGTGCAGACACGTCCTCGTGGGCACTGAGTTTAAGGAACATGCAGCTGCTTCGCGGTGCCTTATTGCCCATAAAAGAACATTTCACACGGTCAACAGCTCAAATTTATGTGGACCCTAAGGGGTAAATTTCCAGTACCATGAATGGAGACTCTCTTACACAATTCTCATTATTGTTAATAGACATTGTGTTAACTTCTCACTCAATGCCCCTTACTGAGAATAAATCGTGTGTGTGCACGTGTGTGTGTAAATCCCAAATATCTCTAACTCCCCCATTCCTGGAAGAAAATTATTCTAGTAGTCTTCCTGTATTTCCCCAGTGACATTTTTTAGATCAATTCATTTAAAGAAAAGGTGGGAGAATATTGAAAATTAAAGCTTGGCTCGGCCCTTAATAAGCTGTAAGTATTACACGGCCACCAGAAAGTAGAGGGGGGCAGTGTGTGAGCTTTTTCCAAATGTGAGAACGAGTTTTCTGACACCAGGTGATAGTATGTTTACTTTCTGAATCTTGGGAGAACTTTTAGCAGAAGAACTTTGCAGAAACTTTATAATGACAAATGCTTGAGTAGCACTGCTGAGATTGTATAGTTAAGGCAGAAGTAAATACAAACTACCTGCAAAGTGAATAAACTTTTTTTAAATAAAACATTTTTGAGGGTATTAACACTGGTGGAAATTAACAGTGTCTGAAATGGGTGAGTGCAGGAAATCAGATCGACTGGAGAAATGATCACCAAGAGCCCAGCCTCTGTATTGGCGAAGCACAAAACGGCTGCTCTTATGACCCATGTCAAGACCAAGGAGTATTTTACAGTCTCCAAAATGAGTCTCCAAAATCAATATAATGATTAAGCACAAATCTTACTTGTATATAGAGGCTTCCAGAAAAGAGGGTGATGGATAAATGAATGAATGTAATGCTCAAGTAAGCTGTAAATAGGAAAACCCTTAGCCAGGTGCTGTGGATTAGCATTAAGGTCATGATTAGATGTAGGAGGGAAAACCTATGAACTTGCCAGGAAAAGGTCTATAAACTTTCAATGGTTGGCTGGGGAAAAAAATCAAGAGAATCAGAGGTTAGGCAAAGGACTCTAAAACAAGACAGTGGCCACTGAAGAGAAAATAGAATCCTCCTTAAGCTAAGGGGTCATCGATGAAGATGGTTCTCCCAGGTGCCCACATGAGCTCCTGGAAGGGAGGGAGCCACCACCGTCTGCACAGCCAGAGCAGGGCTGGCAGAAGAGACGGAGGGTGCAGCTCGGGCATTCTGCCTTCCTCTGGGGCTCCTGAGTGGTTGGTTGGCGGTAGTCTGGGCTGCCACTTGGCCAGCTCCAAGATGTCCCCAGTGGCTTACAACGGTATTCTCGAGTTGTCTAAGGTCATTGCCATTGTCCCACCTGCTTCCTAGCTTCCCACGTTCTGCTACTGGCATCTCTGCCTTCTCTCTGTCCTTGCAGGCTGACAGACCCCTAATAGCTCACTGCCCTTCTCCTACACCACAGTGGTCTGGGGATGGAGGGAAGCAAACATAAATGTGTGGGCTCAATCTGTAGTGTCCAACAGTACCTGCTCTGCCTCTCCATCAGTGTCCCTGAGTGATGGTGCTCAGCACCTCCCAGAGGCCACTGCAGAGAGGAACTGGACCATGCCAGACAGACGTGAGGAGTGGAGGCTGGTGCTGCCCGGAAGACCATGGTGAGGGCTTCAGAGCAGGCTGGATAGGGTTTGTAAAGGATCAGTCTAACTGCTGTGTTGATAGTAGACCAGGAGAAGGGGGAGAAGCCTTCTAGACTGTTCCCAAGGTAGAAACAAGATTTAACATCTGACAGGACATGGGTCGTGAGACAAACAGCAGGTTCAAGGACACTCCAGGTGTTCATTGTGAGTGCAAAATGTGCAGGGGTGATGGCAGGAGGCTGGAATCAGATGTTTAATTTCAGACAAATTAAGTTTAAACTGCCTATTAGATATCTATTATGGGTTGAATTATTTTTCAAAAAAACTATTTTGAAGCCCTCACCTCCAGTACTGGCGAACATGACCTTATTTGCAAATAGGGGCTTCATAGATACAGTCCAGTTGAGGTAATCAGGGTGGTCCAAATCCAATGTGGCCTGTTGTCACAGTGAAGAAAGGAAATTCCACATGAAGCCAGAGACCAGCAGAAGAAACACCATGTGGAGACAGAGGCAGGGTTGGAGTGATGCATCTGAGGCTTCTGGGAGCCTTCTTGGCTGGAAGAGGCATGGAGGACCTTCTTTCTAGAACATTCATCTGGAGCTCGGTCCTGATGACCCCTGGATTTCAATCTCCAGGTTGAGGTATTTTTTAGGGCAGCCCTAGGACATTAATACACCATCCAATGGAATTGCTAAGTGGGAATCTGGGGTCAGGAGGGAGATCAGCTGTGGGGCTGTGAGTCTGCACTGGGCCTCTGGATGCTGCAGGAAGCCACCCGATGCTCAATGCACTGAGGGAATGAGGGGTAAGATGAGAGGGCAGAGGACCCTGGACTAGGCCTTGGGGTGCTCCAAGGCTAAGTGACCATGTAGGAAGCTGGCCGGCAGGCAGGCTGAGGAAAAGCAAGAGGGCGTGTCTTGGAAGCCAAGTGAAGAAAACATACCAAGAAAATGGGAATTAACTGTACCAAAACCTATCAAGTTGAATCAAGAAGATAGAAATGTAAACCAAATGTGTGGTTTAAACCAAATATATACCAAAAACATTTTAAAGTATAATTTAAAAAATTAAAAAGAAAAGAAATTCTGGTATACCATATGGTTCAGCCATAAATAATACTGTCAAAATCATAGTATAAAAAAGGACTAGTGTTCAAACTGGGCAGCTCCCTTGGAAGAATGGTGGCAATAAATATTTAGATGTGATTAGGAGAGAAAGAGGTATAGGCAAGGTAGCAATGCTCTTATCCATAGCAAGAAGTCCTGAAATAATGTCTAAAACATAGAATCACTGGTATTAGGACGAGGAAACTGGAGCACTGACTGAGGGACAACTTTTTCCTCCATAATAACCCTCATGGAAATATTTGTTCTTTTAAAATTATATATTTATATATATGAAACCTTAAAAAATTAAAACATTAAGGAGGGAGCTAGGTATTCAAGTTGACTTAAAGTGACATATGCTTCCATAGCTTGGCACTACAGCCTGAAATTGTCCTGAATTACTCTAGATTGCAGTATAAGCAATTCACGCTTGAATTTCTTTAGATGGGACTTTTTTTCATAACAAAATTCCATAATATAACTTACAGTAAGAGTGTATGTCCTAGAGTTCAGGTAATCTCAGGATTTCTAGGGAATGTGATGTGCTATCTGCGATATTCCATAGAATGATCTGGGAAGTTTATGTCTGCACCAGTTCAGGAGCTGTGCTGGCTCTTTTCCCTGAATGTCTGTGACAGTTTTATCTCCAAGTATGCAGGGCATTTTTCAGATTTTGTTGCATTAGTTGTCACCAGAGCAGATATCCATCCAGCCTCACCACAGGACCCCGGGGAGGCACAGAAAAGTTAAGTAACTTGACCCAAAGTTGATAGGAGACTCAACTTTTTACATAGTAATGAGTTTTCAGAGGCAAGAATAAGGTTCAACCACATTTTTTAACAGTCTGGACCGTAATTGTTGTATGTGTAACTTGAACGAAAGCATGTGAATGATTTTCCTAAGAACTTTCAAAAGACAAACTATACCTACGTAGGAAAAAAGCATAGTTTTGAAGAAAAGTTCCCCAAACTGTGGATCTATGAAGTATTTACCTGAAAGATGTCAATAAGTCCAGGAAATAAACAAGCACCTGATGATCAAAAATTGGAAGATAGCTGGAATAATTTTGAAAAAAGAAGAACAAAGTTGGAGGACTCCCGTTCCTGATTTGTAAGCTTTCTACAGCTCTGCAGCTATCATGACAGCATGGCACTGTCCTGTAGGAAGTGCAGATTTGCAAGTCCATGGGACTGAACAGAGCCCAGAAATTGACCATCAAATACATGGTCAAATCGTTTTTAACAAGTATTCCAAGACCATTCACTGAGGAAAGGACAGCATCTTCAAAAATGGCACTAATACCAAAAGATGTCCACCCGTGAAAGAATGAATCAATGAACCCTTACCTTTCACCAGCTATAAATTTAACTCAAAATGCATCACAGACCTAAACATGAGAGGCAAAACTATAAAATTCTTAGAAGAACACAGAAGAAAAATTTTGTGACATTGGATTTAGCAATGATTCTTAGATATGATACTAAACACACAGGTGGAAAAAGAAAAACTAGATAGATTGGGTTTCATCAAAATAAAAATGTTAGTGCATCATTGAACACTACCAAGTGAGTGAATAGAAAATTCACAGAATGGGAGAAAATATTTGCAAATCAAACCTGACTAGCAATGAATATCCAGAATATATAAAGAACTCCTACAACTCAACAACAAAAAACAAATGGGCAAGAAACACAAATAGATGGTTCTTCAAAGAAGATATACAAATGGCCAGGGACACAAGAAAAGCCTCTCAACTCACCAGTCATCAGGTAAATACAAAACAAAACCGTAGGACACACCTCTTCACACCATTAGAGTGGCTGTTATTGAAAACAATGGAAAATAACAAGTATTTATGAGGATCTGAAGAAATCAGAATCCCTATGCATTGCTAATGAGAATGAATAATTGTGCAGCCACCATGGAAAAGTTTGTGGTCCCTTAGAAAGTTAATCAGAATTATCATATAATTCAGCAAGTTCACTTCTAGGTATATTCCCAAAAGAATTGAGAGCAAGAATTCAAAAGGATACTTGCACATCAATGTTCCTAACAGCATTGCTCACAACAACCAAAAGCGGGAAACAGCCCAGTGTCCGCTGATGGAAAAATGAATAGACAAAATGTACTGTGCACGCTCAGGGGGATATTATTCCACCTTAGAAAGGAAGGGCATTCCAACGCATGCCACCCCATGACCCTGGAGGGCATCACACCGGTGAATGTCCACACAGGAGGACAAAGGTACTGGGGGAGGCAAATTCCTATGAAGTGGAATGGTGGGGCTAGGAAGACAGGGATGGGAAGGTGGTGTTTAACGGTTGATGCTTGGGAAGATGAGAAAGTTCTGGAAAGAGACAGTGGTTGAAGTTTGTGTGACATCAAATGTGCTTGATACCACTAAAATGCATATTTTAAAAGGTTAAGGGGTACATTTTATGGTGTGTATATTTTACCACAAAATAAATAAGCAAATAAAATTTCATGAAACATTTTAGAACACGTTCACCGTTGGGAAGTCATGGTGTGTACTGAATCCAGCCGTGAGAAGTCTGTTCGGCTGTGCTGGGCCCAGCATTCTCAAAGACACTTGAGCAGGGAACACTAGCTGGGCTCATTCATCACTGCAGAGGGCCGTAGCTGTCTGAGGGACATGAGTGCCAGAAATGGCTCTAAGGAGTTGGCCAGCACAGTGCTGGAGCTCAAGATGGTACAAGGGCAGCGTCTTTGACGTAGAACAGCATTTGCACGTAATGATGGTTCTGAAGATCCTGAGAGAGGGAAGAAAGAGAAATTGGATTTGGAAGAAAAAAAAAAACAAAACAAGAATGTTCTCCTTGTCCTAAAAAAGTCCTCTTCCTGTAATTTCTTTTTCCTGGTTGACAAAAAAATAGAAGAAATGTATCCCACAATGTGCAAAGCAGAAGACGTGCCGGGTGCATCTTAGTATTTCAAAGGATATGGGGCACAGCAGACGCTTATTTGGGGTGGTGGCCGGGGGCACAGACCACATCTGGCTGGTTTCTGGAGAGCCTACATTGGCAAAGCCCTCTCACCTCCAGGAGTCCAGTCTGGGTGGGTTCAATCTTCTCCAAGCAGCTTCCTGACCGATTTTGAACCACGGTTGATCCGTTTGGGGGAAGGGTTTGTATGAACCCCAGGCCTCAAACTTCCTGCACCCCATGCCTTGGAGAGATGGTTTCCTCCTCGCTGTGCCCCGGCCTCGCTAAGTGCACAGCTGAGCCCAACGCAATTCAGGACCATATGTTCGCTTCAGTCAGTGATGGGGATTCCTGAAAGAGCAAAATTTAAAAGGGAAGAAAAAAAAGAAATAAACCCTTTTGGTTGTGTAGCAGAACCCCACAGCTGTGGCTGCAAGCCGGGACAACAGCTGGAAGGTGGCACGGCAAGCTGGCTCTTTCCCAGCAGCCGGCAGAGGGGCCGGTCCGGCTCTGCAGTCAGAGCCCTGGCCCCGCACGAGCACAGCCCCGCAAGGCCTGGCCGCCGGTGTGGCAGCCCTCCCACGTCCTGTTTCGTGATTTTCATCGTGCATCTATCTCTAACGGACTCCACAACATTAACCTTCCCCGCCTTCCCCAGGGATGGCTCCGAAGGACACTACGCACCGGTCACTTTCTGACCAGCTCTCCCACGGCCCTCCCATTAGTCGGCATTCCGAGTGTACACGGGGCAGGTGCTTCTGTTGTATCTACTCTGCCCCCAGCTGGGACAAAGGCGCTTGTCCTTCTTCCTCCCTCCCGCCCCCTCCTTCCTGAAGGCAGAGCCCGGGGCTGCACTTTGTCCTCACACGGGTCACCGCGCCCCACCATCTGCACCATCAGCTTCTCCACGCAGCGCTCTCCAAATAGGTGCTTTTCTCAGCAGCGAAATCTAATGGAAACAAATTCAGTCCAAGGGTCAATTATGGGCTTATTTTCATATTTATGGACTGAATCCTCTCCCCCAAAAGACACTAATGATAGCCTGAAGCTCCAACTAATCAAAACATCAGCCAGGGAAGAGAGAGAAGCTGAAGGAACCTTCTGCTCCGAGAGCCTCCCCACAGCCCTCCCCGCGCAGAACGCTCACACCCTCTTCACAGCTCCCACCTCAATCTCCCCCCAAATGAACACTTTTTAAAATATCTTGACAAAAATCGATGTCTTAACAAAGAGAAGTGCATTGTTTCCAGCCCTCCACGGTAGAAATTGTAACACAGAACAATAACTCCTTCCGGCGGGGCTGCCAGCAGTTGGTGTGGGAGAAGTGAGCTCGTGGGCCCTGTCCTGTGGGTTGCCTCTGCACGTGGCAATTCCAGGGGATTTAATATGGGGTCTTCACTCGCCTCAGTGGAGGGGCACAGGTGATGCCAGGTGAGGCTGGAAGAGCTATGAGGTGGCACTGGCAGGTCCTAACTAGCCCTGGGCCACTCTCGCCACCATCATGGAACCTGTGCCATACAACTTCATCATGTTGCTCCCCAAATCTGCTCATTATTAAGCAACATCAGATTCAACAATATCTCATTTATCTAGCCAAAGCATAGTTGTGTTGTAATTATAAATGCTCTGTGAACCAGCAATTATCCACACAGAAGAAACCTGTGTAACTGTTAAAGACATTTTCAAGCCATGTAGTAGAAGGATCGCACAGCATTTGGGGCCAAATACGAGCTGATTGACTGTCTCTCCGAAGCTCATTTGAGAAACATTTTCCTCTCCCCTTGTTGTCACATAATTGCAGCAGGTCCCTCCCTCACACTATAGGCCAGTCCCAGCTGGGGCAGGTGGTATAGGGAAGTGACTTCTCACAAGATGACAATTTTCAGACCCTCAAGTGGCCCTCTAGGCTCTCCGTTGGCTTCCTGACCTGCCCTCTGCTCACGGGAGATAACGGAGTTTTCAAACATGCTCCTTACTGCTACAGAGCATCCATGGCACTGACACAGAATGTCAGCTTGTTTTTGCAAATAATTATAGCTCATGGCCATAGAGACCTTACCCTGAGCTCCCAGAGTCAGGTGAGAGCTCTCGAGCCTACAGGGGCAGGGAGGTGCTATGGAGAAGGGACAAATGGCCAGCAGGCACCACAAGAGCCATGGAGGGCACTGGACTGTCTCTCATATGCCAGAAGATCATGGCCATCAGGTCCTCATAGGGTGTGGGAGTGGGCCTCTACCACAGCCACAATGACCCTACTTGGTACCCGCCCTTTATGGCCACACACCCAGGACCTGTAACTGTGAAGAGGTATTATTAACATAAGATAACTTACTTAGCAAAGGGGAAGAGACTTTACGGAAGTCACCAAGGTCTTTCTACAGGTGACTTTGACTTAATCAGGAAGCCCTTAAAAGAGGCTGGATTCCACAAAGATGTTCCCTGGCCCACCGGCCTGCAAAAGCAAACTGCCAAGTTGTGGAGGGACTGCAAGTGGCTTCTTGCTGCTGAAAATGTCAGTCCAACAATACATACAGCCAAACTGGGCCAGAGCTTGGAAGAGGACCCTGAGTTCCAGGCAAGATGACAGCAAAGGCCAACACCGAGGCTTTAGCACAGTGAGGCCCATGCAGAGGACCTGATGCCCACCTGCAGAACCTGGGAAAGACACGTCCATGTTTATAGCCAATAAGTAAGAGCACTCAGTTACCCAGCAGTGAGAAATAAATGCATGTGGTCATCAAGGAAAATAAGGAAGCAACAGAGGTGGGGGGCTCCTCATTCCCAAAAGAGAGGGAGGGGCTCTTCATTCCCAACAGAGAGGGAAAGATCTCTGCATTCCCGACAGAGAGAGAAAGGGCTACTCATTTCCAACAGAGAAGGAAAGGGCTCCGTATTCCCAACAGAGAGGGAAAGGGCTCCTCTTTCCCAACAGAGAGGTAAAGGGTTCCTCATTCCCAACAGAGAGGGAAAGGGCTCTTCATTCACAACAGAGAGGGAAAGGGCTCCTCATTCCCAACAGAGAGGGAAAGGGCTCCTCATTCCCAACAGAGAGGGAAGGGCTCCTCATTCCCAACAGAGAGGGAAGGGCTCCTCATTCCCAAAAGAGAGAGAAGGGCTCTTCATTCCCAACAGAGAGGGAAAGGGCTCCTCATTGCCAACAGAGAGGGAAAGGGCTACTCGTTCCCAACAGAGAAGTAAAGGGTTCCCCGTTCCCAACAGAGAGGGAAAGGGCTCCTTATTCCCAACAGAGAGGGAAGGGCTCCTCATTCCCAACAGAGATGGAAAGGGCTCTTCATTGCCAACAGAGAGGGAAAGGGCTCCTCATTCCCAACAGAGAGGGAGGGGCTCTTCTTTACTTTGTGAACAAGGAATGATGTGAAGTTCAAGGTCACAGTGACACTACTGACAGAAAGCACTGAGCCCACCCCAGGAACAGCTCACTTGACTCCACTCCCTGGGCTTGTGGATAGTGCCATTCAAAGTATGAAGTTCATGCCACAATAATATTGATATGAAAGTTGATTTCTCAATGAACTTCATCTGCACACATTTTAATTAAAGAACCATAACCAAACCACATGGTTTTACCTCCGTTCAGGCCGCTTTCCTAGACCTCAAAGTTCCCAGCTATCGCTGCCCCTGTGTATCTCTCTCACAGCCCCACTACTCTGAACTTTAACTGGTCTGCTTTTGTCCTTTCTCAATCATAATTTAACCTGTGAGTGTCTCATTCATATTTCCTACTGCTTATCTGAATACCAGACCCCTAGCAGCAAGGAAGAGATGAATGTATGAACCAATGGGATTTTAGGAGGGCAAATATGTCTTTGCTTCCATGCACCCAAAAGCTGAAGGCAAGTGGTGAGTTATCTAGAAGCTATGTGAGGACAGCTACATGTCTGTTATTGTCATCGTAAGTGATACTTGGCACCCGCTGTCACCTGCCACCAACGTTGGTTCACCAGTGGACTTTGTTGACTGAGGGTGGTGGAGCTAAAATAAAGAACAAAGAACTAAATAAGGACAGATGTTGAGAAACAAAGGTAGATAAGCAATGACTCAAATGGCTGAAGACACTGGGGTGCAGACAGCCCATGCAGGCGCGAAGGTGGGGCAACATAGACAAGTGGCCTGAAGGAAGATCCCAAACTGAATAACTCCAGGATACGTGTGCGTGAATGTGAACTGAATATCACCAAAACACCAAAACAAAACAACTGAAACAGACCCAGAATATGATGTGTTTCCTTGATTGCCTACGTGCTGGGGTTCACTGCTGGCCCTTCTCTCTCACCTTGGATGGACGAAGCACCATACGAAGCACCATACCCCCTGCAGGGGCTGCTCAGCCACCTGTTGGCTACACCTTCTAAACTCAAGGCAGAACCATGGGCTTCCCCTCCCCACCCTCATTCCAACCTTAGGAGAGCTGTTTGGACTTGGGATACAATAGTCCATGGGACTATCTTTTAATGGAGGGCAGACTCCAGCTCTGGTTCTCTGAAAAAAGCCTATTCTTTAGAAGGCTTCACACCATGCACCCCTAGAGCCCAAGCAAGACACCCATCAGGCTCTTGTCCCAGTGTTGGGGTGTTTGCACCTGCTCCTGTAAGGCCAAAGGGGGGCTTGTGGCCCTGGGGCATACCAAGTTCATTCCCTGGCCACCCAGGGAGGCCATGGCTAGAACACTTCTCCTTTGCCAAGTCACCTCTCTGCACATCTCTCTCAGAAATCCAAATTGCAAGTGGGTGGAGGGACACCATGATTCTGGATTCCAATCAGGAGTCCATTTGCTCCTACCTTGGATGGGCGGCCCAAGTCTTCCACAACTTACTTTCTGCCTAGACTCCTTTCTGTTCCTACAGACTTCACAGATGCTCACATTTAGATCCTGCAACAATCAGATTGAGTAGAGCTGAAATTTGGTGGTAGGAGGAAAGCGTTCCACTGTAGTTTAACCCCCTCCAGGCAGCTCATGCTTAATTCTTACAATGTACAACTCAAATATGTGATTAATCTTATGCGTCAACCACAGCACTTACCTGCTTACCAACCTAAGAGAGGCATTTGAAAATTTCTTTGATGACATCTTGGTGAACGAGAAATGAGAAGGGAGACCTGTTTAATAAGACATATTTGTTGTAACTGATAAACAATGACACTGGCAGTTCACGAGGCCACTCCACTTGCTGAGCCCAGAGAGAGGCACATTGCACGTTTTTTAATCTCGATGAATAAAGCCACTGAGGGTCATGAAATAGTCTGGTCTTCAGCCACTGAATCCATATCCTTTCCATTGTGTCCTTTCCAACAGCACAATGCCTGGGACATGTTGATTCCCAAGAGATCAGCATCCCCTGAGGGGCAGCTATCTAGAGCCTGGCACGAGCTGAGCATGTTCCTATCCACACTTCTGTGCAAAACTGAGGTGAGGATGTTGGTGTCATGCTAATCACAGTGATGGATGATGCTGCATGGGGACCAATCTCCAGCATTTTCAAATAAAACAAACCAAATCTAAATGTAAAAACCCAGTGACACAAGTGTGCAGTGCTTCAGATGTGCTTCCACACCAGCACGCGAGCACAGAACTTTAACATTTTTAAGTGAGAACAGGACGTGAGTCAACAGTGTGATGTGGCAGGGATGGTGTCCTCTTGCCATCACTTTGTGACCTGTTGGGATCACGTAAAAGTCAAGGCTGGCTCTGCATGGGGAAGGGTCAGACTCGCCTGCTCCCTGCAATTCAAAATCGCTGCTGTTCCAAAAGCCCAGAGGGACGAGAGCGGCAGCGGGTGCCCCGTCCCACACAGGGCTGCTGCTGCAGCAGAGCCTCCAGAAACAAGACAGGATTTCTCTCTGAGGCTGCACAGCCATCAAATATCAAGCTTGAAACTGCATTTGTGTGATAAGACTTGAGAGAAGGTGGAATGGCACGGTGTGAAATGATCTGATAGCATGAAAAATTGTTGTTAGGAGGTGTTGGCACTTGAAAAACAACACATCTTACTCCTTTTGGGTTCAGCCCAAGCTCTCTCCAACAATATTCTGCCGTGGTCCTGCTTGGAGATGTTCAGAGTTAGAGCTGATGGTGAGGCAACCGCTCTTCACACCTGCCTCTTCCTTATAGACAGATGCTGAACACGGTCGGGTGGCTTGAGTCGACACAGAAATTATTTAGCTTGCATTTTTTTCTTTTTATTCAGTTTCATTTTTAAGCAACAAATAATCATACATATTTACAGGGTACAATGTGATATTCCATGACACGTATATGCTGAGGAATGATCAAATCTGGTTAATCAACATATCCATCACCTGTGTTTTGGTTTTTTTTAATGTGATACAGATACACATGGAATACTATTCAGCTTTTAAGGGTCAGGAAACTCATTTGCAGCTATGTTGGTGAACACAGAGGACATTATGCTGAGGACAAGGAGCCACACACAGGGACAGATGTCACAGGGTCTCTCCTCTGTGTGGAATCTAACAAGGTGGACTCAGGAGGGGAAAAGTGGAACGGTGGTTCCTAGAGGCTGGGGAGGCGGGGTGGGGGGCCTGGTAGATGTTCCTATATGCTGTGTGGTTTCCTTACTGAATTTTTGTTCTAATATTAGAATCCAGTATTGTGAGTGTGTGTACACACAACAGAACTCAGAGTTCCTGCTTCAGTTGTTCCGATGAGTAAGGATTTTAACAAGAAAATTCCACTGGGATAAAGTTTACCGAAAACCAGTCGCAACCGATGCAACTCAAAGTTTAATCATTTCCCCTCACGTCTGCTTCTCTTCTGGAAGATTCTGTGGGGATTTTTTGTTGTTGTAATTGTTTTAAAGCCCTGAGGGTGGGCAGAGTTGTGTTTCTCTCGGGCAGATTGCCCGTGACAGGTGTTCATATGTTCCTGCTCATCACTCTCAGCTTTCCAGGTACTTTCTGCTGGGTCTTTGCTGGCTACACCATTTCCTCCCCGTCTCCCACTGGCGTTTCTCGACGCTGGACCTCTGCACCTCTGTTGTCATCCATGTCAACTAAACCTACGGTATTCAGTGGCCTTCCTTCCTATCTGGTCTGCGGATACAAGCTTTTACGAGTATACTGCTGCCTGGTCTGGGAATAAGTTGTGGCATATGGTAAGTTGACGGAAAGCACGCTGTGCGCTCATGTGTACACATGTGTGTGCATTTGTACCTGTGTGAGTATGTGCGTGTGTGCATGTGTATACATGCGTGTGCTCAGAGAGAGGGTGGGAGAGCAAAAAATACCGAGTCCCAGGAATTATCTATGCATAAAGAAATTAAAAGAGAATATTTTCCAGAGCAATTGAAGCCCATCTCCTGAACAATGACGACAGCTCCTCATTTTCGACAACAATAGAGGGCACGTAGGAGTCAGCTCATTAGAATATCTGTGGCTCTTTTCTGTTCTCTCTGCATTAAGCCCCCATAATGTCAGTTGTCACTTATTAATGACAATTAACTAGTAATCAGCAGTGAGACTCTTCGAGGTGGTCTTTGCCTGACAGGTGAAGAAAGAGAACACTGCGCAGTGCCACACAGTGACATGGAACCTTCAAAGGGAGTGCAGCATTTCCATAAATTATTTCAGAGAGAAATTTTCCTTTATACATTCTTGCTAAAGCTTAAGGATCTTTAACCCTAGAAAAGCCACACTCCAATTTCTTGTGTCTGGTTTTCTTCTTTACCAAATACAATCTCTAAAGCGCTCAAGATTGCTGTATCTGGCTCCCATCATCACTTTCATGCTACATCTGCCCTGCTTCCCACTGCTTAGTTTACTTATGTCCAGCCAGTGTATGACCTGAGGAGTGATATTGATCCACAGAGCATGACCTTAGGAGTTAGATCCCTCCACAGAGCATGACCTTAGGAGTTAGATCCCTCCACAGAGCATGACCTAGGAGTTAGATCCCTCCACAGAGCATGAACTTAGGAATTAGGTCCTTACACAGAGCATGACCTTAGGAGTTAGGTCCCTGCACAGAGCATGACCATAGAAGTTAGATCCCTCCACAGAGCATGTCCTCAGGAGTTAGATCACTCCACAGAGCATGACAGTAGGAGTTAGATCCTTCCACAGAGCATGAACTTAGGAGTTAGGTCCCTGCACAGAGCATGACCATAGGAGTTAGATCCCTCCACAGAACATGTCCTCAGGAGTTAGATCCTTCCACAGAGCATGAACTTAGGAGTTAGGTCCCTGCCCATAGGAGTTAGATCCCTCCACAGAG
>CAUYRH010180284.1:0-10512 GCA_963574655.1 Perodicticus potto
TTTTAGGAGATTAAAAGTTGATGACCACCCTCTTGCAGCTTGAAATGTTTCAGCAGAGAGATCTGTGGCCATTCTAATATTCTTCTCCTTAAAGGTTATGGTTTTCTTATGTCTGGCTGCTTGCAGAATTTTCTCCTTCATGTTAACTTTAGTGAAGTTAATTATGATGTGCCTAGGAGATACCTTGTTTGGGTTGAGTTGTGCTGGGGTTCTGAAACTGTTTGCTATCTGAATTTCAGAATCTCTTGGCATGTCTGGAAAGTTCTCCTTCATAATTGCATGAAGAAGAGCCTCTGTGCCTTGCAAAGCCACTTCATTGTCTTCAGGGATTTGTATAAGGTGAATATTAGTTTTCTTTGAATTATCCCAGAGCTCTCTGAGAGAATGATCCATTTTTGCTCTCCATTTCTTTTCCTTTTTGAGAGTTTGGGATCATTCAAAAGTTTTGTCTTCAATGTCAGAAATCCTTGCTTCTGCTTGCTTCATTCTGTTACTGAGGGATTCTACTGTATTTTCTCAGATCTTTGCGGGCTTCACATTCTTGTTTCAATGTGTCAAAATCTTTGGTGATTTTGTCTTTGAATTCATTGAATTCTTAAGATAACTTTTGAAATGCTCCTTGAATTTCTAACTCCAACTTTACCTCCATTCTATTAATCTTATTTGCAATCCAGATTCTAAATTCAATTTCTTACATCTTAGCCATTTGCTTATGAATGGGATCTTTGGTTGTGTCTGCTATATCGTTCCTTGGGGGAGTTGATCTACTCTGGTTATTCATGTTACCAGAGTTTTTCTACTGATTCTGCCCCATGATTATTTTATACCATTTTGCTAGATGAGCAGATAAGATGAAGTTGGGTTGAGGGGCTCCTGGAGTAGTGATTAATCAGCCCTTTGCCCAAGAGCTGGGACTGGTGTCTGTACTTTTTCTCCTAGAGCTTTGCAAAGGACCCATACAGTGCTATGGCCTGAGACACTGGGAACTTGCTTGGTGTGGTGGGGCTAAGTGGCTCTGTCTTGTTTTCAGCTGGTCTCTGTCCTATCCTCTTGAATCAGTTACTCTGGGTTGAAATCTCAGGGGGCCTGTGTTTCCATCCCAGATCTCTCCACCGGTGTTTGCCACCGGAGAAGATGCCCAGTGTCTATTGTTTATATCCTTGGGGTTGCAGCTTGCCTCAGCAGGGTTGATGTGCATTCTTCAACCTTTTCTCTTGGCTCAGCTCCAGGCCATCAGCTTACTTGATAAATTTCGGTCCTGTAACTCTCCTTCTGGATGGAAGCCTCTGTGGAAAGCTGGTTCCAGTTGGTCTTCTTGCTCTGTCCCCTGACTTATTTAAATTTAATATCATTTTAAAAAATATTTCAGGTTGGGTGTGGTGGCTCATGCCTTTAATCCCAGCACTCTGGGAAGCTGACTTGGGCGTATCTCCTGAGCTCAGGAGTTCAATACCAGCCTGAGCTACAGCAAGACCTTGTTTCCAAAAAAAAACAACAAAAGAAAAAAAAGACACCAGACATTGTGGTGGTCACTGGTAGTCTCAGTTACTCCTACACAGGAGGCTGAAGCAAGAGAATCACTTAAACCCACAAGTTCGAGGTTGCTGTGAGCTATGACACCATGACACTCTACTGACGGTGACAAAGTGAGACTTTCTCTCTCAAAAAAAGTTAAGTATTTCAAATTACAGAAGTTATAAAAAAAACAAAGAACTCCCATATACCCATCACTCAGATTCATTAATTGTTAGCATTTTGCCACCTTTGCATTGCCATTCATTCCCCCTTTGTGTGCATTTATATAGAGATATAGAAATATATATATAGAGAGAGATAGAAATTTGAATATGGAACATACGAATTAGCTAATATTATTATGCCACTGGGGTGGTCACACCTCTGGGGAGTGGAGTGTGCGGGGACACACCCTGCAGGGTGGCTGGAGCCCTGAGCTGGGAGGGAAGAACAGGACCTCTGTCGTGTGTGTGTGTGTGTGTGTGTGTGTGTGTGTGTGTGTGTGCATACTTATGAGAGAGAGAGATCCCATTCCTCTCTGAGTCATCTCTGATAATATATGTGAGTGGGATAATATAGGGTGCAATGAGGCCACAGCCCCTAAAGAGAACTATTCTATCAACCTGGAGAGCAGGTGGGACCAGGACATTCCCCACTCCCTTCGCCTTCTAGCCCACAAGAGTCCTCCTGGCTTCTTTCATAGGAAGTGTCGTTACTGTGGAATGGGCTGAGATTGGGCTCCACCACTGTCACCAGCAGGCCGGGGGCAGAGGTAGGGACCTGGACCCCAAGGGCTCTCAGAGGCTCTCGTGGAGTCAGGACTCCTATCAGTGCTCACCAAAACGGCCCCTTCTCCCAGGAAAAATGAGTGCTGAGGGGTGACAAATGTGGGATTGAGATGGTTTCTCAGCCACCCGGAAGCAACAGCCTGGTGTCTGTTGATATTTTTAGGCTTTGTAATGCAATTCCACCTTAAATTTGCATAGACGCTTTTTTTTGTTGTTGAAGCCCTGTCACATCAACCCATTCAGTCCCAGCAGCTCTTTCTAAAGTGTAGATCTACCAAAGCCCCTTCTTGTTCCCCAGATGGTAGACCAAGGCCCCATGAGGTGAAGGGCTTGCCCAATACCACTCAGCAAGTTAGAGAAGCTAGACAACCACCAAGTGGTCTGTATAGACAACCCCCAACTCCCAAGAGAGATTTGTCTTTTGATAATGGATGGGGACCTAATTATTCAGAAAATTCCCTTTGTCTCCTGTGTGTGGACAATATTCTGGGTTCAAAGCCCTCTGAGCACACAGCAGAGAGCAGAGGGGCTGTGTGGCCAGGAGGTAGAAGGCACTGGTATGGCACAGCAAGTAGGGTTGCATTTCTGAGCAGCACAGTAGCATATTACAGGTCTACAGGCCTCTTCTGCAAGGGGCCAGCTCACACTGATAGCTTGAGTCATGCAAATTGCTAGATTTGGTTATAATTTATTTGTAGATGAATATTCCTCCCTAGTGGCAGGAGGAGGGAGGAATGTGCAATCTCTTTTTAATTATTCAGGGCATTACTTCCAAAGCCCTCTGAGCTGGCCCTGGACTAGGCCTGATTCTCCAGCGAGTCTCCTCCTGACTCCTCATCCACAATAATATCTGATCAATCATGCACAACCCAGGCTGATCCTAAGAGCCTCCTCCTCCAACCCCTGCCCACCCCCAGTATGGCCTCATCCCTCCCACAACTCTCCCTGCCTCTTTTCTCTGGTGACAGAGCTTTGGTAAGCACTGGTGGGCACAGTCTAGGTGCAGGTTGGGGCAGGGGTAGGGGCCAGCAGCCAGATGCCCACGAAAAGGAGCTGGGTCCCCTGGAGGAGCTTTTTCCACACTTGCCCCTTTCAGCTGACCTTGAAAGATAAGTCGGATTAGGTCACTCCTCTGCTGCAATGCCTTCAGTGGCTCCCACCTCACTCAGAGTAAGAGCCATAGGCCTTCCAGGGGCCCACAAGTCTTTCTACACATATAGGATGCATGTGGGTCCACACACACACACTCTCACACTCCCTCTCTCACACATACTCCTAGCACCCTCTTGCTCTTTCTCTCCACTCCCTGTCTTCCTTGCTGTTCTGGAACATGGTGGGCACCCTGTCCAGGGCCTTTACGCTGCTCCCTCTGCCAGAGGCACTTCACAAAGTACCTGCTTGACTTACTCCCTCAACTCCTACCTTAAGTCCCAGCTCATCAAGGCTTTCCTTGGTCTTGCTGCTGGATGTAACCCACCTCCATCCCTTTTTTTTAGGTTCACTCTTGCTCGATCCATCCCCAGCCTCCCCTCACCCCTAGACATTGTCCTTGTGGAATGAGAGTTCTCTTCCCAGGAGATTCCTCTACCTCCTGGTTCCACTGCTGAGGCAGCACACAAACACCAGCTCACAGCACAGGGGTACAAAAGCTGCAGGGTGGATGGAGTGTGTGCAATCCAGGCCTCGGTGCTCTGGTAGGACAGCTGACTCCAGCCGAGGCTATACCCCTGCTCTGCCCTGCTTCCCTCACTCCCTCTCCTGGAACCTCCTGTCATATACTACCTGCCCTAAACCTTATCTCAGGTGCCAGGATTTAGATGCAAAACTCACTATTTAAAATTGCAAACCTATAGGGCCAAGAGCAGTGGCTTGCACCTATAATCCTAGCACTCTGGGAGGCTGAGGCAGGTGGATTGCTTAAGCTCAGGGGTTCCAGACCAGCCTGAGCAAGAGTGAGATCCTGTTTCTACTAAAAATAGAAAAATCTAGCCAGGCTGGGTGGCGGGCACCTATAGCTTCAGCTACTTGGGAGGCAGAGGCAAGGGATGACTTGAACCCAGGAGTTTGAGGATGATGTCATGGCACTCTACCCAGGGTGACTGAGTGAGACTATGTCTCAAAAAAAAAAAAAAAAAAAAAATATATATATATATATCTATAATTGCAAACCTCATCCTTCACTTACTTCCCTCCACCTCCTGCTTTATTTTTCCTAACATATCACCTTTTAATATATACCTTTACTTATTTCCTTGGTTTTAATTTTTGGTCTATTTCTCCAAACTTGTCCTACTAAGAGGGCAAGAGTTTTATCTTTGGCCCCTTTGTTCACAAAGGTGCTCGATTAATAGTTGTTGCATGAATGGATGCATGGAGTGAGTATTGCTTTAGCTGTGAGTGCTGCAGGCAGCCAAGTGCTGGGCTCAGGGAGGGCTGTTGGGATTGGCAGGACAGGGGCTGGTGTTGAGGGACTGGTGGGCCGGTTCTGGGATGAGGAAGAGTAGGGACACCTGAGGAGGATGCTGATAAGAACAGAGATCTCAAGGTGGGACTGTGAGCAGAGCATTCGGGGACCAGGCGCCATGGAGGGGAGGGGAGAGGAGAGCTGCAGGGGTGTAGTAGGCCTTAAGGGTCTGTCCTCTATGCTAATGCTACACAGCATGTTTTCCTGGGGTCACCTCTCCTTACCATGGCAACAGCAGGGGCGAATTCTCAGAAGTGGGAAGGAAATTTTCCTACAAGGAAGGTGAGTTCTTCCCTGGAGCTAGGGCAACCTGGAACGAGAGGTGCCCCCACTGAGACCCTAGCAGGCTGGGGCCCAGGACACAGTCTTCTCTTTCTTCTCTCATTTAATCCTTTTACAGTTACCCAGTTTACAGGTGCAGAGCCTGAAAACTCAGGCATGATGCCTGCACAGCAGAGCCAGGATTCAGGCCCAGGTCCGTCTGTCTGTCTGTCAGCTTATGGAAGACTTATAGACTCAGCTGGAAGTGGCCAACTATCCTGCCTCCAACTCAGCACCTCATTTCTGACTAAGCCCAGACTCCTCCTTTTCTAGCTTCCACAGCTCCTCACCCCAGTGTACAGAGCCCATCTGGGCACCAGGCACATG
Source organism: Perodicticus potto (assembly GCA_963574655.1). Classification (NCBI taxonomy): domain Eukaryota; kingdom Metazoa; phylum Chordata; class Mammalia; order Primates; family Lorisidae; genus Perodicticus; species Perodicticus potto. The sequence goes on from CAUYRH010180284.1 coordinate 5,416, forward strand.
AGCTGACTGCACTATCCGACCCAGCTCTGCAGCGGAAACCCAGCCTACCCTGTGCTTACCATGTGGCCCTAGGCAGGTCCCTTAACCCTTTGGAGCCTCAGCTTTCATATCTGTGAAATGGGGATAATTTTAATCACGCAACAATGATTTATTGAGTACCTAGTGTGTTCCAGGCACTGTGCGGGGCATTGTGGATATAGCATCAAATATAGACAATCTCTGTCCTCATGGAATATGCAGACAAACACTTTCAAATAACTAAACAATTAGCAGAACATTCACAGTCTCATTTTATGAATCACATAGCTTAGGGGAGATGTGAGTCCATCTCAGCAGAGGGACCTCAGTGTGAGACAGGTGCCGCTTCCTTGCAAACCCACCCATGGAAGCAGAGGGGAACGAAGAAGCAAGCCAGGGAAAGAGCAGAGACCCAGTCCCAGTGCAGGACCCAGAAGAAGCAAATGTTAGAGCCAGGAGGAACTGTTTGGGCCAGTCCAGCTGGAAATGGCAAACCATCCTGCCCTCAACTGGGCACCTCGCTTCTGACTAATCTCAGACTCCTTTTCTAGCTTCCTGCTTATTTTATTTCCTTGATCTTGTTGGGGAAACTGAGGCAAGGACACTTGACCACATCTTTGCAGCCCTCAGGATCTGGCCCTCCTGTTACCCTATGCACTGCCACGGTGGCACCACACCACTGACGGCTTGTCCGCCCCTCCCGGCCCAGGGCCTTGAGATGAGAGTGAAGACTTCTTCCTCGCGTGATGGGTGCTGAGATGAGGAGAAGCAGCTGAGCTGCCTCGAATCGTCAGAGGAAATCCCACACAATGCCTTTCGCTTACCATGCACCAGCGAGGGTGTGTGAGCTCACCCAAGGCCAGATACAGATAATCCAGAACCCAAGTTTCCCAACTGCTGGCCAATACTCTTGCCACCTCACCATTTCCTCTCTCTCTGAGCCTCAGTTTTCCCATTCAGGAATTGGGGATCTTCAAGGTCCCATCAGCACTGGGACCCCTTTTGCTGACAGCTTTTGGGAAGGGCAGGGCAGTGGATGGGCCCCTTCCATGGTACCCTTCCTCCCAAGGACTCCGGGGTTCCCAGCACACCTCTGTACCCCCAAGCAGTGCTGCTGTGCAGGTGCGAGGGGGCTTATTTGGCTGCTCTCTTACTGGGGTTTTGAAAGCTTTCTGCCTTTGCTGCTGCTGTAGAAAAATCTCCCCTGTGGTACTCAGGGAAAAACAAGCAGTTTGCCTTCTGAGGTCTAAAATGGGCACTGCAGCTCCAGGGAAGAGGCAGAGCAGGTATTTTGCTGGCCGGCAGAATTGACAATTGACATCTTTCTCACATCTGGAAGTTATCATTACAAAGAAAAAGAAAACCACATTGCTTTCTTCTCATCGTGTGGAATAGTTGGGTTGCAGGCTAACAGCAGCAGGAAATGGATTTCTCATTTAACTACAGGAAGTGCCCTCACTGTGTCTACAGCCATGCTGGCCCTGGTGGGTCACAGCTGAGCAGACTTCTTTAGCAGGACAGGCAATGTCTGCCACCGTAAGAATTTCAAGGCCATGTCCCCCAGGATACCCCCAGCCCACCTTCCTGCTGCTGCTCACATCTCACCTGCCCCCATCACTGCAGGTTTCTCCGGGAGGCCCTGCCCAAGATCACGCCCTGCCCTCCTCCAAAGCTGCAGACAGGAATCTTGCCAACCTTTGCTTCTGGGCCTCCCCTGCTAAGGGAAAAGACGCCTGGAGTCCCAGAGTCCCAGCAGACTCTGTTCACTCTGACCTCTGCACTTCCTCAGGGGTCCATCCCCACTGGGCCTCCCCTCTCAGCCGCCCACCCTTCCTGGAGTCATACAGCCACTCCTGAACACAACCCCCTGCCTCTGAGCACTGCGGTGCCTCACCAGGACATCGGCCCTCTTCCCCACCCCTCAACTCCTTTCCCAGCTCCTCTCTGATTGTGAAAGCCCCCCAAGACTACATCAGCCTCTGTAGGACCCCTCAGAACTCTCCCTGTGGGATGTGCACCTGCCAGAGGTGGCCACACCTACATCATACTACTCTTGGCAGGGGTGTCCCAGTCCTCAGGCATAAAAGGAAACCCAGAAGTGATCTCTAGCCCAGTGTCTCCCTGTGTGCTGGGAGGCAGTAGCCCCTTTTCACCATTCCAGCAGGAGCCCACTTAGCCTCTGCTTGCACACCCCACAGTGGTGGGGAGCTCACTCTCTGCATGTGGACCACTTGCTGGGCCAGGTACCCTGCCACTGTGGGACAGCCCTGTGCTGTTCTTCCTCATGTTCAGGCCTCATCACCCTGCCCAGAGAACTCCTGAACTAGGCAGGGCCCCCACAGCTCCCTTCGGCCATCCCCACACAGTTATGGATGGGGGCGGTTCCCATCTACTGGGAGAGCAGGCTGGGAAGGAGGTCATGGCCTTTGTAGCCACACCAGGCAGGGTCTGGGTGTGTCTTCACCACTCCTGTCCTTTGCTCAGACCCTCTAATAGTGGGTATGGTCAGGGCCATGGGGAGCCTGGGGCCTCTTCAACTGGCCCTCTGCTGGAATTCAGCACACGCCAGCAGAAGGAGAGGCTTGCTCGGCACATCATGGGAGCCCATCTAGCACCCAGGGGCCCCAGAGGCCATCCTTGCCAGGTTCTTCCTCACACTCTCATTTTATGAATCACACAGTTTAGGGAGATGTGAGCCCACCTCTGCAGAGGGACCTCCATGAGAGGTAGGTGAGGAAAGGATTCTTCTTTCCTGAGAAGAGTCTGAAACCCAGATCACTTTCTGGTCTTTTCCAGATCAGGTTCCTACCACCTAGGGCAAATCTGGGAGAATCAGCCTTGAACATCTCTGTCTTTTGGAAGCTTCCAGAATGCTCAGCTGCAGCAAACTTGTAAGTTAGATTTTAACACCGGGTGTGGAATATTTGACTCACACAGTCCAGATCCTAAGTTCAATGATTCCTAGCACATTACCCTTCTTCTTTGGTTTCTGGCAGGGGTGCTGCAGGTGCTGGGCTCCACATCCCACATGCCTCAGGGGCAGCAAAGCCGTTGCAAGGCTGTCACGAGGGCAGCCCCTGGAGTAGCAGTCCACACGGCCTGCACGGTGTTGCCCACCACTGACAGCCCCAGCTACCAGCCCATCCAGTCCCCACTCACACCTCTGCAAGCTCTCCTGCCACCCCCCATGGAGTCTGCGCCCCAGCTGGTCCCAGACACGTTCCCTCCTTCCTGGGGGGTCTTACCGGAAACCTGTTCTATTCCCTGTGTCTACCTACTTCAGGACAAGCTCTGTGTTCTCCGCTTGTCTCCAGAGGGGCTCCCAGCCCCCACTGACCTCCTGGGGTTTCTCAGGCCACACCAACTCCCTGAAGTCCCCCAATTCCCCGCTCCCCCAGCCTCCACTGACCTCCTCAGGCTTCCTGTACACCCCCCACCTCTGATGGAGCCAGTGTCTGGTCCCCGATTCTCCTCCAGGGAGGGTGCTCGTCCGTGAACACTGAGGGTGTGACAAATTCAGGGGAAGAGTCACAACTACGGTTAAGAGTTTGTTAACTCTTTTAAGATTGTTCTTTCAAAGGATTTCGGGACGCTTACCTCTCACCTCTGCCAGGCACAGTGCTGCATACTTAATGCATATTAATTCATTTAGCCTTCACAACTGATTTTGCTTCTCACTAAATGGAGGCAAAGAAGGCAGCTTAAGGAACTTGCATAGGTCAGGGTTATGGTTGAAACCCAGTGGAGCCCTTGACCTCTACTCTCTGCTGCCACCTGTGCCCTATTGACTGGACACTGGCTAACTGAGGGAGGTGCTCATTTCTGCACCATCCCCCAACACCACCAGTGGCATTGGGGAGCCTGCTCATAGCCCTCCTGGCTTCCTCTGCTGCCTCAACTCCCCTGCCTGTACAGGTCTTAATGTCCACTCCCTGCTGGCCCGGGGTAGGGGGCAATGCAGGCAGACTCCAGGAGCTCCTACTGTAGCTTCCTTGAAAGCAGAGCCTGAGACAAGGCAGGGGGAGAGGTGGTAGCTTGGGAGGTGATCAGAAGGACAGGAAGCAGAAAGGAGGGAGCAGGGAGAGTGAGTGAGGCAAGCAAGGAGGAGGAGCAAACAAGAGCGTGTGTCACTGAGGCTGCTGCTCCAGCTCAACTCCTGGGGCCTCTGAGAGGACTTCCAACAGGCCTGTGAGGTTGTTCTTTCAATAGAGGCTGGGATTTTATCAACTGGGTCTGCCTCCCTTTGTTTTAACCCCCTCCCCCATTCTGAGAAGAGCCTGCAGTGGGCACAGATGGCAGATGTGGCTGCCCCTGGCTTGAGTAGAACAGTCAGACCGTCAACGTGTGTAGAACTGTTCAGCTGTAACCGAGGTTACCCGAGGATGCCATGTGGGTATCAACAGCCAGGGTTGTGCATTCTGGCCTTCTTTCATGCATGCAATGTCTTCTAGCTCTCAGAGCACATAGAATTCTTTTAAAAAGTTTTCTTCTTATTGCACAATCTGTTTTTTCCTTATTTTCTCCTCTTTTAGGCTTTTTTCCATATATGGTGATCCTTCACTGTCTGCTTATACTCAGAGTAGGGCACTATAGAGATTAGGAGCTCAGTACTCGCAGAGGGCTCAATCTGGCTGACCTGTTTCATGGGGGACATCCAACATTCATTTTTTAGATTATTTCTCCTGGGCTGGCCAGATTCTCTAGAAGAAATTTCCAGTCTCCTGCCAGAAGATAAAACACCTAGAAACCAGCATTCTGACAGCTGAGTTAGAAGGCAGCTGGGGTAGGGGATGGTCTTGATATTCAGCATGTAACTTTTCTTTTCTTTTTTTTTTTTTAATACGTGTATTTTATTATTCTTCATTACATTATTTCCCCCTCCCACCCCCCAGTGGTAAGACAGAATTTATTTACAGAAAAGAATACAGAAAACACTAAAGCTCCTGGTAGAGGGAGAGAATTCAAGTGGGGAGAGAGAAGCTCTCTCCGTTCCTCTCCCGGTCTTTCCCCGTCTCCTCCTCTAGGCCTCTAGCCTCAAGGTATATATAGGTGTACAGGTTCCTTGGCCAGGAAACGAAT
>CAUYRH010180287.1:0-17900 GCA_963574655.1 Perodicticus potto
TGTTGTAAGGACATGGAGCTTTCCTGGAATGAAATGATTAGTAGCTAAGAGGCAGGAAGTTGGCCGGGCGAGGTAGTTCCCGCCTGTAATCCTAGTGCTCTGAGTGGCTGAGGAGGGTGGATTGCCTGAGCTGGCAGGTTCGAGAGCAGCCTGCGCCAGAAGGAGACCCCCACCTCTGTCAGTAGTAGGGCATGGGGCAGGTGCCTGTTGTCCCGGTGACTCGGGAGGCTGAGGCAGGAGAATCACTTCCAGCGGTTCTCAACTTGTGGGTCACGACCCCGGGGAACTGTATTAAAGGGTCGCAGCATTGGGAAGGTTGAGAACCTCTAGTTAAGCCCAAGAGTTTGAGGTGGTTGTGAGCTGTGATGTCCCAGCACTCTACTGAGGGTCACATAGTGAGACAGTGAGATTCTGTCTCAAAAAAAATTAAATAAGGGGCGGTGCCTGTGGCTCATCAAGTATGGCGCCAGCCCCATATACCGAAGGTGGTGGGTTCCAACCCGGCCTCGGCCAAACTGCAAAAACAGAAAAATAGCCGGGCGTTGAGGTGGGCACCTGTAGTACCAGCTATTCGGGAGGCTGAGGCAAGAGAATCACCTAAGCCCAGGAGTTGGAGGTTGCCGTGAGCTGTGTGACACCACGGCACTCTACCGAGAGCCATAAAGTGAGACTTTGTCTCTACAAAAAAAAAAAAAATTAAAAAAAAGTATATAGAGAGAGATAACGAGGAAAGTAAGAGAAGTCAATTGTTCTTTTTGATGAGTCACATCAGATTATGGAGATAGAGGGCAAGCCTCTTTCAAGGGCCTGTTAATCTCCAAGAGCTTTTAATTCAAAATATTTTTTATACCAAGTAGTCATATTTTGTGGTGAGGTTTCCAGAGCTCCTTCACTAAACATATGTCATGAGGAAAGGAAAGACTTTGAAGATAATCAAGAAGTTGATATGGGGCCCACCCGGTTATTAGGACAATTACTTGGTGAAATGATTTCAGTTGTGTAACAGAGGTAACGGTCTACAAAAGGGCAAAGTGTTTTATGACTTGTTCCCCTTTTGAGAATCAAAACCTGCATTCCTACCCAAGACCAGTAATCCAAGGGGCAGGAAAACGTTTGTTTTCTAGTATCTTAAGGCACAGGAAATGGCTCCACAGAATTGTGTGGAGGTCATGAGATCATTTTCACCAGGGAAAAGGTCAACCAAAACTACTAACTACAGTTAAATAACATGACATTTGACACTGGTCACACAGACCTGAGCTCAACCTCTGAAAATCCCCCTTTAAAAAGCCCTATATTTCTGCTTAAAGGAGGGACAGTAGTTTTTCAAGACCCTAGTCTGCCACTTTCCTCCTTTGCTGGCAAATTAATAAACTTCTCTTTCCTTTTCCCAAACCATTTGTGCTCATACTTTGTTCTCACTGATTCAGCCTCAGTACAAGTACTAAACTTTTAATATCAGTTGGGACTAGGCTAGGCTCATACCTGTAAACCTAGCACTCTGGGACGCCAAGGTGGGAGGACTGCTTGAGCTCAGGAGTTCAAGACCAGCCTGAGAAAGAGCAAAACCCAGTCTCTACTGAAAATAGAAAAATTGAGGCAAGAAGATTTCTTGAGCCCAAGAGTTTGAGGTTGCTCTGAGCTATGATGATGCCACGGCACTGTATCCAGGGTGATAAAGCAAGAATCAGGGCGGTAATGTACACAGTCATGATCTAATAAAAAAAAATTAAAAATAAAAAAATGAAAGAATTAAAACAAACAATCAAAAAATAGTTTGGACTCAAAATTTGAAATGCCTCTTTATCAGTTTGGCGTTGCATTCCTCTGTGTTGTATTATGCTCAACATTTTTTGTGGTCTCACTCTGTGCTTCGTCAACCAACCAAGCATTGTGCCAGGATTTGAGTGAACCTGTGACATTGGAAATGATTTTGGGGGTCTGAGGCACGAGGCTGCCCCAAGAAGGAGGTCAACCTCTCTGCCGGTTATCGCAAAAGGAAGTTATAGAACTTTGTAAGACCTGTGGGCTTATGCGGAAAAACAAAAAGAGGGACGAGTACATCAGGATGGATGGTAGGGTTCCCATGACCTGAAAATGGGCTACAATGAGAGGAGTTTCCCATGGCCAGGCAGGTGATTTGTGGTACTCCTAGAGCAGTGCAGTCATGGCTGGAGGTAGTTGCCAAAATAATTGAAGAACACAAAAGCAAGTAAAGTTTCAGCCAGAAAAGAAATGTTTATGACTTGGCGCCTGTGGCTCAAGCGGCTAAGGCACCAGCCACATACACCTGAGCTGGCGGGTTCGAATCCAGCCTGGGCCCGTCAAACAACAATGACGGCTGCAACTAAAAAATAGTCGGACGTTGTGGCGGGCGCCTGCAGTCCCAGCTACTTGGGAGGTGGAGGCAGGACAATCACTTGAGCCCAGGAGTTGGAGGTTGCTGTGAGCTGTGATGCCACAGCACTCTACCCAGGGTGACAGCTTGAGGCTCTGTCTCAAAAAAAAAAAAAAAAAGAAAAGAAAAGAAAAGAAAGAAATGTTTATTTTAATGCTTGATAGCAAGCTGAGCCTTGTCCTAGTGACTTCAACAATCATGGAGAGGACACACAGGCCTGGATTTTTTTTTCTACTATGTGGATGCTTTTTACTAGGTTAAGGAAGTTTTACCCTATTCCTAGTTTGCCAAAAGATTTTATTGTAATTTTGAACTTTATTCAATATTTTTCTATTTGAATACACATACATACCTTTAATTTAATTTGTTTATGCGCTAGATTGCATTATTTTCTAATATTAAATCAACAGTGCATTCCTGAGATAAAATTGTATTGATCATTCTTTTTAACACTATTGGATATAGATAACTATATTTTGTTTAGGATTTTGCATGTATGTTCCTTGAAGAGATTAATCTATAATTTTCTTTTCTCAAACTGTCCTTGTCTAATTTTAGTATCAAAGTTGCACTGGCTGCACAAAATGAGTTTGAAAATATCCCTTCTTTTCCTGGATAAACTTGTGTAGTCTTGGCATTGTCTACCACGAATTTTACATACAACACTTCTATAGAGCCATCTTAGGCTGGTCTTTTCTTTATGGAAAACTTGTTAACTAGTGATTCACCTTCTTTAATGGATATAAGATGCTAAAGTTTTCCCTCTAAGTACTGCTTTGACTGCATCCCCAAAGTTGTTTTTTTTTTTTTTAAATCATTCTGCATGTGTTTTCTATTTTATTTCAGGAGGCAGCTTAATAGAATTAGAATATAAACTCTGGAGCCAGACTGCTGTGTAGAAAACCCAGCTTCACTGTTTTACAGCTATATTGCTTTGGCTATTTATCCTCTAGGGGCTCCAATTTCTTCATCTGCAAATGGAATAACAATAGAATTAATGTCATAGGGTTATGAGGATTAAAAAATATAGAAATCGGTGGGGACACTGGGTAATTAATAAATGCTATGTATAGTGTTTGCTGTTATTTTTTCTTCTTTTACTCTTGAGTCGATTGTATATCTGTTTCACAATTTCCAGGTGTGTGTGGGGGGGGATGTTTTCTAGCTAATTTTTTGTTATTGTTTTATAATTTTATGTAATTGTGTTCAGAGGAATATGATCCATGTGATACCAGTTTGTTGAAATTTGTTGAGTCCAGCACTTTGGCTGAACATATCACAGATTTACATAAATGTTTCATATGTGCTTTGAAATGTGTTCTCCAAAAACATCATTAGTAATTATGCCATTCAAATCTGTATCCCTGCTAATAACTTTGTCTGCTTGATCTAAGAAAGAAACATTTTGCCTATCTAAGTTATGAGCATTTAATGCTTACCAAACTAATCCAAATAGACTTATTTTCTTTTTTTCTTTTTCATTTTTTATTTTTTTTGAGACAACCTCAAGCTGTCACCCTGGATAGAGTGCTGTGGCATCACAGCTCACAGCAACCTCCAACTCCTGGGCTTAAGCGAGTCTCCTACCTCCGCCTCCCAAGAAGCTGGGACTACAGGCGCCCGCCACAATCCCGGCCATTTTTTGGTTGCAGCCGTCATTGTTGTTTGGTGGGCCCAGGCTGGATTCGAACCCGCCAGCTCAGGTGTACATGGCTGGTGCCTTAGCCTGTTGAGGCACAGGCGCCAAGCCTCTTTTTTTATTTTTTATTTTATTTACGTATTTATTTTTTAGAGACAGAGTCTCATTTTGTCACCCTCGGTAGAGTGCCGTAGCGTCATAGCTCACGGCAACCTCCAGCTCTTGGGCTCAGGTGATTCTCTTGCCTCAGCCTCCTAAGTAGCTGGGACACAATGCCCAGCTATTTTTTTGTTGCAGTTTGGCCCAGGACTGGGTTTGAACCCACCACCCTTGGTATATGGGGCCAGCACCCTACTCACTGAGCCACAGGCTCTGTCCTATTGTCTTTTTTTAAATAACAAATGTTATTTTTAATGAGTTTGTTATTTTCTGCTTTGATACTTGTTTTGCAAATGTTTTGTTTTTTGCTGGTTTTTCTACTATTTTTTACAATACTTCATTTTATGGGTTATTCCCAGAACCATCTCTAACTGTGGGCCCCAACCCCACCCCCACCACACAAACCTGTAATGGTCAGTCCAAGGCATCTTAGGAACTGAGTTGCACAGCAGGAGTTGAGCAGTGGGCAAGCAGGGAAGCTTCATCTGTATTTCTAGCCACTCCTCATCGCTTGCATCATTGCCTGAGCCTCCCCTCCTATTGGATCAGCCAGGACATTAGATTCTCATAGAAGCATGAACCCTACTGTAAACTGCACATGAGAGGGATCTGGGTTGCATGCTCCTTATGGGAGTCTAATGCCTGATGATCTGAGGTGGAGCTGACGTGGTGCTAGTGCTGGGACCGTCTAATTGCAGGAAAACAAGTTCGGAGCACTCACTGGTTCTGCATCATGGCGAGGTATATAATTATTTCATTATATATTACAATGTAATAATCATAGAAATAAAGTGCACAATAAATGTAATGTGCTTGAATCATCTGAAACCATCCCCCTTTTTCCATTCATAGAAAATTGTCTTTCATGAAACTGGTTCCTGGTGCCAAAATGGTTGGGGACCACTGATGTATAACATGGCTTTAATTAGAAATTCTACTCTGAGAACCAGACGAGGTTTGGAACTCAACTCGTCTGTAAATTGAGAATTGCATAAATACAGCGAGTACCATGCTGGGCACTCCCTTAACTAAGAAACACACCTTTCCAGCATCAGAAGGGATGGTCCCTGAATTTTGCCAAAGGAGAGAAATGAGTATGAGGGCAGATTTTAATGACCTATGACATATGATCCTCTTTATAAGACTGATGACTTTCCAGCCATCAATGAAATCAAAGGACTTACTTTATTCTCTGGCCCATTAAAATGTGCCATATATGACTCAGCACTCATAGCTAAGTGGTTAGGGCTCCAGCCACATACACAGGGGCTGGTGGATTTAAACCCAGCCCAGGCCTGCTAAACAACAATGACAACAACAGCAACAAGAAGAAAAATAGTCGGGCATCGTGTCGGGAAACTGTAGTCCCAGCTACTTGGGAGACTGAGGCAAGAGAATTGCTTAAGCCCAAGAGTTTGAGATTGCTGTGAGCTGTGATGCCACAGCACTCTACTGAGAGTGATATACTGAGGCTCTGTCTCAAAAAAAAAAAAAAAATCTGCCATACACGATTGTCCTAGTGGCTAAGGGAGTCTCATGACACAGCCTGTCTTGTACTCAATTACTATGACAATCTGAAGATGCAGTTCCTATTATAATGCCTAGAACTACTCTCAGAAGAGACCTTTTAAAATTCAAATCATTGTCTAATAAGGAATAAGTGCTCCAAAATATATTCATTTTTCCTGACATTGAATATACAACTAAGCTTGATTTTGTTCTCTATTTTGCCCAGCCAGTAAGATCCTCTGTGAACATTAGCAAAAGACTAAAAAAAAAAAAAAAATCCAAATGTTGTAAAGCACATAAAACAAATTTTTCTCTATTATGCCGTGAAGTACGTATTCTGTATTGCCCTTGATTGCCCACAGTCATGATTTGTGATGTGTATGTATTTTTAGTACCTATTCAAATTAGCCTTTGTGACTCAGGTATCCTTTTTGTTGTTGTTGATATCTTTCCTTTTTTTTTTTTAATAATTGTGTCCCATACCCGAAAAGTGTGTTACACACTGTGACCCTCCACCTCCCTCCCTCCTTCCCTCTCTCTGCTCTCCCCTTCTCCCACCCCCCACCGTGTACTAAGTCATTAATTGTCCTCATATCAGAATTGAGTACATAGGATTCTTGCTTCTCCATTCTTGTGATGCTTTACCAAGAATAATGTGTTCCGCTTCCATCCAGATTAATACAAAAGATGTAAAGTGTCAATCTTTTAAATTAACTGAATAGTATTCCATGATATACATATACCACAGCTTGTTAATCCATTCCTGAGTTGGGGGGCATTTAGGCTGTTTCCACATTTTGGCAATTGTAAATTGAGCTGCAATAAACAGTCTAGTGCATGTGTCCTTATGGTAAAAGGATTTTTTCTTCTGGGTAGATGCCCAGTAATGAGATTGCAGGATCAAATTGGAGGTCTAGTTTGAATTCTTTGAGGGTTCTCCATACTTCCTTCCAAAAAGGTTGTATTAGTTTGCAGTCCCACCAGCAGTGTAAAAGTAGTCCCTTCTCTCCACATCCACACCAGCACCTGCAGCTTTGAGATTTTGTGATGTGGGCCATTCTCGCTGGGGTTAGATGGTATCTCAGGGTGGTTTTGATTTGCATTTCTCTAATAAATAGGGATGATGAGCATTTTTTCTTATGTTTGTTAGCCATTCATCTCTCTTCTTTAGAGAAGGTTCTATTCATCTCTCTTGCCCATTAATATAAGGGATTGTTGGCTATTTTATGTGGATTAATTTGATTTCTCAAATGGGAAGAGGATTTTTCTCTACCCAATGGGAAAGGATATTTGCATATTTTGAATCAGACAAAAGCTTAATAGCTAGGATCTATACAGAGCTTAAGTTAATCCACAAGAAAAAAACCAACAATCCCATACATCAATGGGGAAAAGAGATGAACAGAACCTTCTCTAAAGAAGACAGATGAATGGCTAGCAAACACATGAAAAAATGCTCATCATCCTTAATTATTAGAGAAATGCAAATTAAAACCACGCTTTGATATCATCAAACCCCAGTGAGAATGGCCTATATCACAAAATCTCAAAACTGCAGATGCTGGCGTGGATGTGGAGAGAAAAGAAAACTTTTACACTGCTGGTGGGACTGCAAACTAATACAACCTTTTTGGAAGGAAGTATGGAGAAACCTCAAAGAACTCAACCTAGACCTCCCATTTGATCCTGCAATCCCATTACTGGGCATCTATCCAGAAACAAACAAAAACTTTTATTATAAAGACACTTGTACTAGACTGTTTCTCGCAGCTCAATTTACAATCGCTAAAATGTGAAAACAGCCTAAATGCCTTTCAACCCAGGAATGGATTGGCAAGCTATGGTATATGTATACCATGGAATACTATTCAGCCATTAAAAGAATGGAGATTTTGCAGCATTTGTATTAACCTCGATGGAGGTGGAACACGTTATTCTTAGTGAAGCATCACAGGAATGGAGAAGCATGAATCCTATGTATTCAACTTTGATATGAGGACAAGTAATGACAATGAATGACACTGTGGGCCATGGGGGAAGGGTAGAGCAGACAGAGAAGAAGGGAGGGGGTGAGGGAAAGGAAAAGAAAAAAAAAGAAAAGAAAAGAAAATAGTGACTAATGCTCACATAAATTGGATTTAATTTTGACCAAAGTATATTACTTAAACATTAATTTTTAATTCAAATTGTTAATATGTTGTCTAAGATATTGCATTCTCATTTATAAGTGCAATATGTTTGTAATTTCCCTTTATAATAATACATTTTTTCCAATTTTAATATCAGGTATATCCAGATGAAGTAAAATGATTTTGAAGTATTTCTTCTTTTTCTCTTGTCTATAAGATTTGGCATGATCTGTTTTATTTTTTTTTCTCTCTTTTTTTGAGACAGAGCCTCAAGTTGTCACCCTGGATAGAGTGCTGTGGCATCACAGCTCACAGCAACCTCCAATTCCTGGGTTCAAGCAAGTCTCTTGCCTCCACCTCCCAAGTAGCTGGGAGTAGCTATTTTTTGGTTGCAGCCATCATTGTTTGGTGGGCCTGGGCTGGATTCGAACCCGCCAGCTCAGGTGTACGTGGCTGGCACCTTAGCATGTAGAGCCACAGGCGCCTAGCCAAAAAAAAGGACTTTTTAAAGCTAGACAGTGACAGTGATACAATCTGATTTTTTTTTTCTTTTTTAAGAAAGTTCACTTTGGTGGGTGGTGCCTGTGGCTCAAGGAGTAGGGTGCCAGCCCCATATACCGGACATGGTGGGTTCAAATCCGGCCTCTGCCAAAAACTGGAAAAAACAAAACAAAACAAAACTTTGGTATCTACAAGGAAAACAAAGGGGCAAGTATGGAAGCAGGAAGGTGAGTTAGAAGACAATCTGTTTGTCTAGATGAGAAAGGATGGTAATATGAATATACTAATGGTAGTAAAGATGGAGAAAAGCAGATGTATTTTAGGTAAAGAAAAAATAACTTGATGGGATTAGAGAAAGAGAAGAATCTAAGATGGTGACAATCATCAAAGCAAAGTTGTTTATGGCTCACGACTCTTTAAGCAAGTACCATTTGACAGATGAGAAAACAAGCACAGCAAGGTGAAATCACTTACCAAAAATTACACACGTAGTAAGTGATAGGGTTATATTTCCAACCCAGCAGTCTGTTTCTAGAGACGCTGGGTTGTGGGACAGATAAAAGTGCAGATTTAGGGTGGCGCCTGTGGCTCAAGGAGTAGGGCGCTGGCCCCATATACTGGAGGTGACAGGTTTGAACCCGGCCCCTGGCTAAAAAAAAAAAAAGTGCAGATTTAGCTGATATTAAGAAAAAGAAATATCTCCTCCATCCTAGAACCTGGCAAAAATTAAAAAGCAATAGAAAAATTAAAATAAGAAAAAAGAAATATCAAGACCTGATGACTGGCTCTTGAGGAAGAAGAAGGAACCAAAGATGATTAAATAAATTCTGAGGTCTCGGCTCAGTGCCCGTAGCACAGTGGTTATGGCACCAGCCACAGGCACTGGGGCTGGTGGGTTCGAACCCAGACTGGGCCAGCTAAATAACAATGACCACTGTAACAAAAAACAAAAAAAAATTATGGGCTTTGTGGCAGGCCCCTGAAGTCCCAGCTACTTGGGAGGCTGAGACAAGAGAATCACTCAAGCCCAGGAGTTTGAGGTTGCTGTGAACTGTGACACTACGGCACTCTACTGAGGGTGACATAGAAGACTATCTAAAAAAAATAAAAAATAAAAATTTTGAGTTCTCCACAGAGAGGTGATATTTAAAGGATGGGATTACCGTCTTAAATTAGATAATACAAATGTAGAGAAAGGAAAGGGAGCAGAGAGTAGACTTTCAGAGGGAAGAGGTCAACACATTTAGAAGTAGAAGAGCACTAGCTTCTCTATCCCAGGGTTTCCCAGAGGTCCCCCTGCCATGCTTATCTTCCAAGAGGTGACTTTTCACCTCTCCCTTCCCCAGGATCATTCATAGAAAAGACATGTTCTCTGCTGAGACAATATTATATGTATTTTGTGTACTTATTTCAAAAGTTTCTGGAAATAAATTGGGTCTTAGAGAAGTTGTGTTCCTTTGGTTTCTGACATTCTCTTATTCTCAGGTTAAGATAGCAAGTCAACCACAGGTAAGTAGCCTATTGTCTTGTCCATGAAATATGAGTTCCTCAAAGGCCTAGGTGGCTGCTGTAGAAAAGCTAGGAATGGCTGGGAAGTCCAATAAGGTTCCCTTATTTTTCTGGAGATGGTGACCTTGAAGGGTATGCCTTTAGACCCAACTTTCTGGGCAATGGGAACTCGCAAGAGGCTGCAGCATTGGTTTTTTTTGTTTTGTTTTGTTTTTGTTTTAAAGAGCGATTTTATTTAGGAAAAACAAAGAGAAACTTTAGAGCACTTCCAAAGAGAGTTGGAAGTGGGTCCCTCTCCTGAAGGAGAGATGAAGGCTGCAGCATTGTTAAAGCAAGCAAGGGCTCTGAAGCCATATTGCCTGGCCTTGAATATCTGAGTTTAGCTGTGTATGCAGTCTTGGGCAAGTGACTAACCTTCTAAGGCACCTTCTCTGTGCCTTAGTTTCTCCATCTGTAAAATGACAATAATGTTATATTCATATACATGTTACATGTTTATATTATGTGAATTTTTGTTTTTGTGAATTTTTTAAATATAATTTTTAGCATCAAATGAGCTTATCTATGGAAAGCTATTAGCACAGGATCTGGCACCTGACATGAGAGAGAGCGTGATATGCTAAGTATTTTATATACAATGTTTCATTTAATTCTTATAATAAGCTTCACTGAGGAAGAAACTGAGTTACTTGCCAAAGGTCAATACAGCAAATATGTATCAGCAGGAGCCCCAGGATTTGCCAGATCTGACTGAAATCACTGTACTCCTCCTGAAAGAGGAGAGCTGGCCTCAAGGGGCTCAACCTGTTGTATGGGCCCCTTCTCCCATTTGGGGCCAGAGAATAATCCCAGAGGGCAGTTTTCCCAGGAAGCTCTTAGCCATTTTATCCTGTTGTCTCTGTCTTCTACCTCTGAGCTTGGTAGGTGCTTCCCAAGATTACTTGGCCCCCTTCAATTGTAGCAATGTTTCTGGGCTGTCTTTCTTTAAAGGCAAGGAGTCATTTTTGGTCACATGAAGATACAGAGACCAGAGTGGTGATGAATTTTATCTTGCATGGGAGCAATTAAGGATCTTTCAGTTTTAACTGAAACCCAACTCAGACAGGCCTGAGCCAAAAAGGAATTTATTGGTCTAAGTAACTGAAAAGTCTGGACCAGGAGAGAGGCTTTAGGCTAGCTGGATCCAGATCTTAAAATGGTGTGAACAAGTCTTCCTCCTCCCTCCCCCATCTCTTGACTCTACTTTCATCTGTGTGAAGCAGGCTTCCCCTGAGGTATAAGTTGAAACCAGTAATATCAGATGTATCCGAGCAACCCTAACAAAGAACTTATTTTCCTTTGTAGTTCCAGCAAAAGTTGGGGGAGGACTTTCCCTATGTCCACTTTCAGAGCCAAATGTTAAGTCAAGTCTCAAAGGGTGACCTAGGATATTGACAGTAGACCATGGGGTGTATATTTAGCAGATCCATCGGAGTCCATCACAGTAAGATGCTACCACAATGAGATTCCTTGAACAGACAGTTGTGGTGCTTCATACAGGCCTCACTGTCATTGTAGACAAGTATCTGGGATAGAAGGTAGCTGGGTTCCTCTGGCCTTTTGATAGAAGAAGGCCATCCAGTCCTCTCAAGTTACTATCCAGACCAAACACACAGCATCCTTTCCCATCCTGAAGGCAAAGAAAACCTTTTAGGGATGATTTTTTTTTTAAACAGTGAAATCTTAAAAGTGATTGTTTTCCTAAAGCCCCCAGCATTCGCTGAAGACTGACAGAACCATCCTCCATCACTAGATCCTCTCTATCAGTGATGTTCTATGAGCAGTAGAATGGCTTGAAAGCGTAAATCTGAGAGATACAAGGGAGAGGTAGTAGTGGATGGACTTCTGGTCTTTTCCTAGTTTGTATCCTCTGTTCTGAGGACCACAGGCCACAGGTTTTATTTGTTCTGTGTAGTAGTTCACTGTTGCTATTTTAATGTGAATTAGTTTCCCACATTTAAAAATAGGGAGATTTTATTTTAAAATCTAGATTTCCAGCTCCTCTTAAAAAAAAAAAAAATTCTAAGACCTAACAATACTGGCAGACACATTCCTACTTAGCAACAGTTGTTTAGAGTTGAATAATGCCTTCTCCCTTTAGACAGGGTGTGGACTTTCCAACTTACCATAGTCCCCGCTGGCCTGCTTCACCTTTCAAAGCTTGGCCTCAAAAACATCATGTTTAAGACCCCATTCTGTCCCAAATTGTTCCTTCAAGAATTTGGCTTTGAGGAAGAAGCTGGGTTAATATTTAGTCAACTGCATACTTGGGGTGAACAGTGCTATTACTTAGAAAAAGTAGCAACCCAGTAAAAGGATTTATGGGAAAGAGTGTGCACAATTTTGGTGTCTTTGGTCATCTCTTTGCTGCAAATGCTGTTGGCATACCAAACCTCCTGTCACAAATGTTCCCTCTGAAATAGTAACATGTCCTTCTATCTTGTGAGTTGCCACCCAGTGAAGGAATCCCTCCCACTCCCAAGGGATGTTCATCCAGCCTCCTCTTGACCACTTCCAGCAGTCAGGGAGCTTATTACCTCCTCACATAGCAGCCAGTTCCATTCTTGGACAGATACATTATTTTAAAATTCTTCCTTATGTTGAGACAGCTGCTGCTTCCTTGGGACCAAAAGCCACAAAACACTGGCGCTGGGAAGGCACACTGATTTTTTTCAGGCACATGAGCTACCACTCATCCACCCCGCACCCAGGGCAAATATTGATAACTAATCACTGCATTCTTTCTTAGTGAGCCAGAAAATAGAATGCTGCCTTTATTTTTTATTTTTTATTTTTTGTTTTTTTGACATAAGATCTTGTTCTGTTGCCCAGGCTGGAGTGTACTGGTACCATCAGAGTTTACTGCAGCTTCAAACGCCTGGGCTCAAGCAGTCCTGCCTCAGCCTCCCAGGTAGCAGGGACTATAGGCATACATCACCATGCCTAGCTAGTTTTTTGGGGGTTTTGTTTGTTTTGAGACGGAGTCTCACTTTGTTGCCCTCGGTAGAGTTCCAGGGCATCACAGCTCACAGCAACCTCAAACTCTTGGGCTCAAGCGATTCTCTTGCCTCAGCTTCCCAAGTAGCTGGGACTACAGGCATCCGACACAATGCCCAGCTATTTTTAGAGACAGGGGTCTCACTGTGGCTCATGCTGGTCTCAAACCTGTGAGCTCAGGCCCTCCACCCACCTTGGCCTCCCAGAGTGCTAGGATTATAGGTATTAGCCACCACAACTGACTTTTTTTTTTTTTTTTGAGACTAGAGTCTCATACTGTTGCCCTGGATAGAGTACCATGGCAATATAGCTCACAGCAACCTCAAACTTTTGGGCTCAAATGATCCTTTTGCCTTAGCTTCCTGAGTAGCTCAGACTATAGGCACCCACCATCATGGCTAGCTAATTTTTTCTATTTTATTCCATTCATTCATTTTTTGAAACAAAGTCTCAAGCTGTTGCTCTGTGTAGAGTGCCATGGCATCATCATAGCTCATAGCAACCTCTAACTCTTGGGCTCAAATTATCCTCTTGCTTCAGTTTTTTCTGTTATTAGTAGAGACAGGATCTCGCTCTTGCTCAGGCTAGTCTCAAACTTGGGAGCTCAAGCAGTCCACCCTCCTTGGCCACCCAGAGTGCTAGGATTATAGAGGCATGAGCCACCGCACCTGACCAATTTTCATACATTTTTTTGTAGAGGCAGGTCCTGCTATGTTGCCCTGGCTCAAGTTGAAGTGGTGCTCATATCTCAGCCTCCCACATAGTTAGGACTATGGGTGTGCACCATCAGGCCTGGCCTTAAATTTTTTTTTTTTTTTTTTTGTAGAGACCGGGTCTCACTTTTTTCGCCCTCGGTAGTGTGCCGTGACATCACACAGCTCATAGCAACCTCTTAAATATTTTTTAAATTACATCCTTTAAAATTATAAAGATTTGGCTTGGCGCCTGTGGCTCAAGTGGCTAAGGCGGCAGCCACGTACACCTGAGCTGGTGGGTTCGAATCCAGCCCTGGCCGCCAAACAACAATGATGGCTGCAGCCAAAAAATGGCCAGGCATTGTGGCAGGTGCCTTTAGTCCCAGCTACTTGGGAGGCAGAGGCAGGAGACAAGCTTGAGCACAGGAGTTGGAGGTTACTGTGAGCTGTGATGCCATGGCACTCTACCCAGGGTGACAGCTTGAGGCTCTGTCTCAAAAAAAAAAAAAAAAATTATAAAGAATTTAATTTACAGGCTCCCAACCTGTAATCTTAGCACTCAGGGAGGCATGGGCAGGTAGATTGTCTGAGCTCAGGAGTTCAAGACCAGCCTGAGCAAGAATGCGACCCTGTCTCTAAAAATAGCCAGGCATTGTGGTGGACACCTGTAGTCCCAACTACTTGGGACGCTGAGACAAGAGAATCGCTTAATCCCAAGAGTTTGAGGTTGCTGTGAGCTATGATGCCATGGCAACTCTACCAAGGGCTGCAAAGTGTGTCTCTGTCTTTAAAATAAATAAATAAATTAGGCTGGGTACCTATAGCTAAGTGGTTTGGGAGCCGGCCACATGCACTGGAACTGTAGGTTCGAACCCAGCCTGGGCCTGCTAAACAAAAATAAAAAATAGCGGGGCATTGTGGTGGGCACCTGTAGTCTCAGGTACTAGGGAGGCTGAGGCAAGAGAATTGCTTGAGCCCAAGAGTTTGAGGTTGTTGTGAACTAAGATGCCACAGCACTCTACAAAGGGTGACAAAGTGAGACTCTGTCTCAATTAAAAAAAAAAAATTGTAAAAATAGGTGTTGGCTCACACCTGTAATTCCAGCACTTTGGGAGGCCTAGGCAAGAAGTTTGAAGCTACAATGAGCTCTGATGGTGCCACTGCACTCCAACCTGGATGACAGACTGTCTCAAAAAAATAAAAAAATTTTTTTTCACCAAAAATTATAAAAAATAATGTGTTCACTTGCAACTAGTGAAATAGTACAAAGTTATATAAAGAAAGTGTCGAGTAATTCTCCTATCTGTCCAAGATAACCAGTGTTAGCAGGTTACACATTTATATACATTTATATACATTTATATACATATAAACATAGATATATTCATGTATAAGATCTATAAAGGTTTCTCTGTGTCACTTCTTTAACAAAAATGACATTATTATTATAAATATTACTCTGCAGTTATAGATACTGTTCCAAATTAGTAGTTTCAGAACAAACACTAGATATATTTTGTGTGTATCTTGCTTTCAAGATTAGGTATGTTGGCTCAGCGCCTATGGCTCAGTGGGCTAAGGTGCCAGCCACGTACACCTGAGCTGGGAGGTTCGAATCCAGCCCGGGCCTGCCAAACAACAATGACGGCTGCAACCAAAAAAAAAAAAAAAATGGCCGGGTGTTGTGGCGGGTGCCTGTAGTCCCAGATACTTGGGAGGCAAAGGCAAAAGACTCGCTTGAGCCCAGGAATTAGAGGTTGCTCTGAGCTGTGATGCCACGGCACTCTATCCAGGGTGATAGCTTGAGGCTCTGTCTCAAAAAAAAAAAAAAAAGATTAGGTATGTATGTAATATTATATAGTTTGGGATCTGCCCCAGTTTATTAATTATTTCCCTTTGATGGACATATCATTTCGTCAGTATTTTTCTCAGCACAGGTCTCTAGGCAACCACTAATAATTGGTTAGAGTTAGCCTGTGAGGTAAAACCTATTTGTCATGTCTGACCCAGTCCAGCTCATTTCATACATTCTAGAGAAGAGAAGCAGACTAGCTACAAGATCAAAGTGAATTAGTGGCCAGAACAGGATCAGAACTGCTTTTTCTTGAGTTTTAACCTTTCCCATATTCCACGATTACCTTTCAGTTGGAGCTGTGTATCTTGCTTCTCCTTGGAGTAAAGGACCAAATACAATTTATCTTCTGTGTGCTGTCTCTTCATATACTCTAAGTCAGTTGTGCCATTCCCCTTGAGTCTTACGTTCCCCAAGAGGAAATCTCAGTGCCTTTAAGTTTTTTTCTTTGGTTTCCAGATTCTTTCTGCCATCCTATGGGTCTTTCCTTCTATCTTCCTTACCCCCAGGGCTATTGAAGTCCCAGGTGTGCTTTCACACTCACCATTTTCTATAGCTATTCATTCACTCAACAATTAGTATATTGAGGCTCGGTGCCTGTGGCTCAAGCGGCTAAGGCGCCAGCCACATACACCTTAGCTGGCAGGTTCGAATCCAGCCTGGGCCGCCAAACAACAATGACGGCTGCAACCAAAAAATAGCCAGGTGTTGTGGCTGGCACCTGTAGTCCCAGCTACTTGGGAGGCAGAGGCAAGAGAATTGCTTGAGCCTAGGAGTTGGAGGTTCCTGTGAGCTGTCATAACACAGTAGTCTACCCAGGGCGACAGCTTGAGGCTCTGTCTCAAAAAAACCCCCAAAGACAATTAGTATCGTTTACAATTAGTATTAGTATTGAGCACCTTCTCCATGCCAGCCATTCTAGGCACTGGTTTATATATAGTTTGCATTTTGGTGGGAAGAGAGAAACAATATTAATGAGATGATATCTGAGGGTACCAAATTATATAAAAGAAATGAAATAGTGTTACTATAATGAGTAACCAGAGGAGAGGCTCCATTGGATAGTTAGGAAGTGACAAGACAAAGTAGGTGCCAGGTTCTAAGGAAAGAAGATTCCAGTGAGCAAGAAAGAATTTGGTACTAGATGGGGTTGTAGAGTCCACAGGAGTCCTACAGGACCCTCCCTGTATGCCAAGCTAAGATGTTGGATTTAGTTTAGATTTTATTCAGGTGTAATGGGAAGTCATTAGGGGATTTTAAGCCAGAAAGGTGACATCTGATTTCCCCACTAAAAAGATTGCTAGGAGGTCTGTTTAACTTTGGAGCAAGGTTTTGTTTTCCCTCACACTTTTCCCCGCTTCTTATATCTAAAAGGATTGACAGGCCAGTTCCCTTTGTTTAGAGGTCATGCAGGGGATCTGTGTGGCAAGTCAGCCATTGCCTGATACACATCATAGCCCTAACAGGCACGTGGGAGATGAGGGAGATGTGAAGAGCTACCTTAGATTCAAGCCTGATAGGTTCAGTGGGTCTCTTAATGGTCCAGGGAACTTCAGTCCTTTGGCAGTCAGATGCAGATGGAGCTGAATGTGGTTTGGGGATAGAGCCAAGGGCATGGGTTGCAAGAGAGACAGACAGGGAAAATGTTGAGTGGGGACCTGGAGCTCAAGTTGCTTAAAAAAAGACTTCAGGGGCAGCGCCTGTGGCTCATTGAGTAGGGCGCTGGCCCCATATACCGAAGGTGGCGGGTTCAAACCCAGCCTCGGCCAAACTGCAAAATAGAAAAACAGCCGGGCGTTGTGGCAGGCGCCTGTAGTCCCAGCTACTCGGGAGGCTGAGGCAAGAGAATCGCCTAAGCCTAGGAGTTGGAGGTTGCTGTGAGCTGTATGATGCCACAGCACTCTACGGAGGGCGAAAAAATGAGACTCTTGTCTCTACAAAAAAAAAAAAAAAAGACTTCAGAAGGCTAGGCATGGTGGCTCACGTCTATGGTCCAAGCACTCTGGGAGGCCAAGGCAGGTGGATTGCCTGAGCTCACAGGTTTGAGACCAGCCTGAGCAAGAGTGAGACCCTGCCTCTAAAAATAACCAGGCATAGTGGCAGGTGCCTATAGTCCCAGCTACTCGGGAGGCTGAGGCAAGAGAATTGCTCAAGAGTTTGAGGTTGCTGTGAGCTATGATGCTACGGCAATGTACTGAGGGCTGCAAAGTGAGACTGTGTCTCAGAAAAAAAAAAGGGCGGCTCGGTGCCTGTGGCTCAACAGGCTAAGGCGCCAGCCACGTACACCTGAGCCGGCGGGCGCCTGTAGTCCCAGCTACTTGGGAGGTGGAGGCAGGAGACTCCCTTGAGCCCAGGAATTGGAGGTTGCTGTGAGCTGTGATGCCATGGCACTCTATCCAGGGTGACAGCTTGAGGCTCTGTATAAAAAAAAAAAAAAAAAAAAAAAAAGGCTTCAGAGTGGTATCTAGAAACC
>CAUYRH010180288.1:0-20476 GCA_963574655.1 Perodicticus potto
CGAGGCCGAGCAGATCGCCCTCAAGGGCGGCAAGAAGCAGCTGCAGAAGCTGGAGGCGCGGGTGCGGGAGCTGGAGAATGAGCTGGAGGTGGAGCAGAAGCGCAACGCGGAGTCGGTCAAGGGCATGAGGAAGAGCGAGCGGCGCATTAAGGAGCTCACCTACCAGGTGTGACTCCTGCCCCCAAGTCCCATCTTGCTGTGCCACCTTCCAGGCAGCCCTCCTGCCACCTGCTCCTTGAGATGCTGTCTGTAGATTAATCTTACACATTCTCTGAAGTCATTTTGGCACAAGTCCATGCATCTTTCTAGCAAATGGAAAACCTACTAATACTTCCTGAACGTTCTTTTAACCAGCTTTTCTCCAGACTTTTTAATACCTCAGAGCACTAGCATGAAGGCTTCAGAATAGTCCAAAGAGTCTTTTCCCTTTCTACCAGCCTGATAGGGAGGTACACTGTGGCACTTTAGGGATCAGAGTCAGAGATTTTCCATGGACCTTCTGGGACATGAAGAGAAAGCCTTAGAAGATTTCAGAATGTTCTCAGACCTCCATCAACACAGCTCAGAGCTTTTGCCCTTGGCTTATTATTTTCAGTGTGCCTGAAAAGGAAAAACAAAGGAGACTTTGGTCTCGGTCATCAGTCCATTTGACAAATGGACATCAGAGCCATAGGAAAGAGATTGCACATGTAGAACCCCATGTTTATTGCAGACAAAAGTGGCAATGGCATTCTAGCACATGCAAAGATATAGAGATAGGAATGATCGAATGACATCGGAGCCTGTGATCCTGGTGCCTGAATTCTGGCCCAGTACAATCTATCAGAACACTGAGCTCTGATAGAGTAGGAGAACCTGGATTATGACAATACCACCTTCTCTCTGCATTCTTCATTATTCCTCTCCTGGTCACTCCATGAGCACCAACATTGCTCCAGACTGGGGTTTCTCCACCAGATTGGAGTTGGGACAGACCCAGTGACTCTACATTACCACAGAGAATACCAGTGGGTTCTGGGCCCTTCTCCCCACTCCAGCTTTAGGACAGGAGCCCTCCTCGCATCGTGAATCCCTGAGAACTTGTCTTGCCCTTTGACCTACAAGTAGAGGCAGAGATGAAATCTTCCCCACCACCTCTTTGACCTGAGCCACTGAAGGGTGGGGCAGTTAGGTCTGGGAAGAAGAATGGAACCGTGGGGGAGGAGGGAAAAAGGTGACAGTGCTTGCTTCTCCCCCCAAACTGGTTTCTTACCGCCCACCTGCCCCAGACAGAGGAGGATAAGAAGAACCTGCTGCGGCTGCAGGACCTGGTAGACAAGCTGCAGCTGAAGGTCAAGGCCTACAAGCGCCAGGCCGAGGAGGCGGTGAGTTCTCTTTCATCACATGGCTACACTGTGTGAGAACCAATGGGTGTCCCCCACAGCAGGGTCTAGACAAAAGATTTTCTGCAAATGTTTACTCTCCAGCATTTACTATACACATCTGGTATGCGCAAAGCTGTGTCAGGCACTCTGAGTTAACTAAACCTCCTGCCCACAGCTGCTTGAAATCCATACACCATAAGCCAAGAGGAGGCAGTGTAGATGCTGATGCAGGGCATGGGGCAGGCAGGCTAAGGGCTGGAAGGTGACAGTGGAATTGGGCTTAGAAGTGGGGACTCCACTTGGAAGGCATAGGGCAGTGAGGAAGACATCTGGATGGACATGAGATATTGTCAAGCATGTCTGCAAATTAACCTGGGGTCGGAGAGGGTCTCTTTGAGTTGTGGTTGGGCAGGTGCAGTGAGACTGGATTCTCGGGGTGCCCAGACCAGGCAGTATGGGATTCATCTCTGATAGTGGATGGCCATGAAGGATTCTGAGTGCTAGACAAGTTTGAGGAGGGTAACAAGCCAAGTGCAGGCCCCTTTGGGGATAGCTATTGCAAGAACATGAGTGAGGAGTGAGTGGCTCAGGGACAGAGAGCTGGACCCCACCCTCAGAGTCCCCCCTCACCTCATCCTCACATCCCCCCACCTCCACAGGAGGAGCAGGCCAACACCAACCTATCCAAGTTCCGAAAGGTACAGCACGAGCTGGATGAGGCAGAGGAGCGGGCCGACATCGCTGAGTCCCAGGTCAACAAGCTGCGGGCCAAGAGCCGCGATATTGGCGGCAAGGTGGGTTCTTCCCCTGGGCTCTGCCCCCACAGCAGCATTCCCCTGGAATGAGCAACCCTCAGGGTGGGCACTCCTTGTTCTACATGTGGGGAGCCCTGAGGGTCCCACGGCACCCATAACGTGGGAATCCACCCTCCTGCTCAAAATAGCCCCTCTGTAAAAAGCCTCAATCCCACCCCCTAAACCATAGGTACCCCTAACAGGGGGAACCCAAGATCCTCAGAATCCTAACCCCCCCTTCGAGGGCATCTTCCTGAAGGCCCTAGGGCTTACTCCCCCACAGTTTTTTTCCCTCTTGCCAGCTGCCCCCTCACACCTCTTATTCCTTTCTCAGCAAAAAATGCATGATGAGGAGTGATGCTGCCTCCGGAACCTCACCCTTGCTAACCTATAATAAATGTGAGTGTCAGACTTTGCCTAAGTCCCTCTGTCCTTCCCGACAGCAGTCCATCTTGGAGCAGGAGTGGCCTTGGTGGTCTGAGGAGAGAGGCCCCAGTCCCTGTGTCAGAGCTGCAGCAGCCAGGACATCCCACGTCTATAGAGAAGCAGACTGAGGCCCAGAGAAGTGAGGAGTCCTGCCTGAGGTGGCACAGCCATGAGGCCCAGTTCTGCTCAGTTGATCACACAGGAAGGAGGGGGAGAAATTTCTTAAGTGCAGAAAAAAAAGGCATTAAAATGTTGAGCCCATTCTAGATGGTAGGAGCTAAAGCTGAAGCCACCCTCTAGCCACCCACCTCTCAGGTTGCAGAGGTTGAAGGTGCCCTCGGATACCTACTCTTTCCAAAATGAATTCTCACTGATGCTAGGACGGGCTTGGAGTTGGCTGGGGGTGCCAGGGGGGTAAGGTGTGAGGAAAGGTGGTGTGAGCAATCTTGCTGTAGTCAGCCCTGTGGAACTAACCCCTCCCTGTCATCCCCAGAGGTCTGACCCCAGCTTCTGCAGGTCAGCCCCCACCATGAGGGCAGCCTGACACTGGGGCCAGCTGACACTAAGCCACTAGCACTCTGCAGTGACGACCAACCCTGGGCTCATCTCATCTCATTTTGGCTCTCACACTCACAGACTAGCACAGGTACATGTACAGGTACACAGGTACACTGCATTTCTGCTCTCTCTCAGCTTCTACCAGGGACAGTCTGGCCCAGGACCCACAGCTACTCATGGCACAGGCCTGATCTGGGCCCCATTCTGGTCTGAATTCACTCCCCACTGGGCTTTGCAAAGAGGCTCATGTCTTCACCTGGCACCTCATCTCCCTGACCGCCCAAGTCTTGCCCATCCCACCCCAACCCCCAGTGTCAGTCAACTAATCTTGAGAATGGGTCGTGTCTTAGCCCTGAGAATTGTGAATAGAGATCAGAATAACACTAAATCTAGAGTGGTGTCTGTAGCTCAGTAGATAGGGCGCCGGTCACATACACCGAGGCCACATACGAACTCGACCCAGGCCAGCTAAAACAATGACAACTGCAACCAAAAAAAAAAGAAAAAAACACAGGCAGGTATTGTGGCTGGTGCCTGTAGTCCCAGCTACTTGGGAGACCGTGGCAGGAAAATCACTTAAGCCCAAGAATTTGAGATTTCTGTGAGCTGTGACGCCACAGTACTCTACCCAAGGTGACAGCTTGAGACTCTGTCTAAAAAAAAAAAACAACAATAAAACACAAAATCTAGTTGGCACTATCCCAGGAGAGACTGCCAGTCCTCATGGGAATCCAAGACACAAGGAGGACAGGAAAAATCAGACCAAGAGAGGCGTGGTCACCCCGAGGATAGTAGAGCACCAGCATCAGAGTTCACGACTTAGACTTGGGAGCTGGGGTCTGTCACGGGGAGGAGCACCCCAAAAGAAGGATTGTATTTCAGGGAAGGAACATGTCCACATCACAGAGAAGACACAGCAGGTCAGCTTGGATGGAGCTGCTGAGCCAGGCCAGGCCAGGCTACTCAGGCTGGGCAGAGTGTCCTGGCTGCACTGGACTGTCATGGGCCCCAGAGGATTGATGGCCAGGCTGCAGCCATGCCCACTCCAAACCCCCTAACAGCTAGCCCTCAAAAAACATTCAGCAGGTGGCACCTGTAGCTCAGTCAGGAGGGCACCGGCCACATTCACTGAGGCTGGCAGATTCAAACCCAGCCCAGGTCAACTAAAACAACAATGACAACTGCAACAAAAAAAATAGCCAGGCATTGTGGCAGGCCCCTGTAGTCCCAGCTCCTTGGGAGGCTGAGGCAAGAGAATTACTTAAGCCCAAGAATTTGAGGTTGCCATGAGCTGTGATGCCACGGCACTCTACCCAGGGTGAGAGTTTTGAGATTCTGTCTCAAAAAAAAAATTTTTTTGGTTGGCACCTATGACTCAGTGAGTAGGGCGCCAGCCCCATATACCAAGGGTGGCGGGTTCAAACCCAGCCCTGGCCAAATTGCAACAAAAAATAGACAGGTGTTGTGGCGGGCCCCTGTGGTCCCAGCTACTCGGGAGACTGAGGCAAGAGAATTGCCTAAGCCCAGGAGTTGGAGGTTGCTGTGAGCTGTGATGCCATGGCACTCTACCGAGGGTGACAAAAGTAAAACTTTGTCTCTTGAAAAAAAAAAAAAATTTCATCAAAGGAGCCCTCTCCAGCTTGTCTTTTTTCTAGCCTATGAGGGCTTAAAGACAGATCCACCTGTCACCTCTGAATCCCCTGCTGCCCAGCACAGGGTCTACACACAGGAGGCCCTCAGGAAACGTGTGCTGAAGAGCTGGCAAGCTGGGAATATGCATCCTCCCATGGAGGGAGCTGTCATGAGGCTAGCCAATATTTTCTGAGTTACAAAGGGGCACAATACAGTCTCTAGAACTCTCTCAGGTGTCAAGAGAGCTGGATGCTATAGCCCTAGCTCTGTCGCAAATAAGGGGGTCACTTCCCCAAGTTGGGCCTCAGTTTTCTCTGATGGAATGAAAGCATTGGCCCAGCTGATGTCTAAGGGCTTTTCCAGAGTCAGCAGTTTGTTCTCAAGCTAACCTCCTGCCTTGGCTTCCCAAAATATTTTGAGTATAAAGCTGGAGTTAGCATTTGGAGACTCTCTCCCTTCTTTGATGCCTCAGGCAGCGCTCTCCCCTCAACCGGCAGATCAAGTCCTCCCCACACCACGAGGGGGAGCTCTACACACACCCCAGATTAGCTCTTCTCTTCCAGCCCACCAACCTGTGTGAATGGTGTGTGCGGTGGGCGCTTAGTCCGGAAGATTTGTGCCTTCTCAGACACAGAACTCTGGGTGCCCAGCCACTAGGCACACCACAAAGTGGCTTTGCACACAGAATTGCACCTTCGTGTTGGGGGGGTGTCTTCCACGTTTTTAGGCTAGCTCCCCCCCGCCCCACCCCCACCTCTCTGCTCAGACTCCATCCCAGAGAGAGCTCATGAGCTGTTCCAGCAACATTTTCATGAATATTCTTTGACATGCTGACCTGCCTAGTTTCTGGGGTAGAAAATGACTCACCAGGAGGATTTGAATCTTTTAATCTGAGCCTGAATTAGGGGCCTGGCTTCCTCCCCCGACCCCTTCAGTCCCATTCCGCTGCCAGAACTTCAACGGGAGCCAGATACCAGAGCATCGGGTTCCACAGACAGGTCCTCGGTGACTTCTCAGGTCACACATCTCTCCAGGCCTGGAACGGTTAACAGTGGGCCGGGACACTATCGGATCCAAAGGAGACAACGTGCCTGGGTTTCACTGTCCCCTTTGTCTGGCTAGGCCTGGTAGTCCCAGAATCACTGCTGGTCCCCTGTGAAGATGGAGCCAGGCAGGGAAGCCATGTCAGGATGGGTTAGCTAGCGGGGCGAGGGGCATCTCCTCTCCTCAGAGCACAGGCACTCACCCTGGGTGGCCCTGGGCACCAGCTGAGTCCGGTAGATTTTGAAGGCATCATAGGCAAATACTGAAACCAAGATGATGCCAAAAACCTGTAAGAGTAGGAGTGGACATGACATACAGAGGCTATTGGGCCATTGCATTAAGGGACAGGGAGGTGGATGGTACAGGTGACATGCAACCAAACCCCGGGCACTGACTTTGGCTTTTGACACAGAAAGTGTACAAGCACTTGTCAGAGGTCCTAAGGAGCTAAAGAGCCCTGCAGGGCTGAACTCACAAAAGCAGCAATGGCAGCTCCATCCCGGGAGGTAACGGCTGCAAAGGAGACCACCAGGAAGATGATGATGGCACTGACACAGCGGAGGAAGTCCTGGGGGCCAAGGGTACAGGGTTGAAGGGACCTCAGAAGACAGGGCTGCATCACGCTGAGATTCTAGGGCTGGTCGGTGGCCTGATTCTTGGGCATTCTGAACTCCTACAGGAGGATACCCCTGGACACAGTGTAAAGCACTGTTGAGAGAGTGAGCTGACGCTACCACCCAGGGGACGGAAGCAGGTGAATCCAGAACATCCAGAATGCGAGTCAGGGGCTGGGGTGGGGCTGGCTCAGGCACACTGGCTGGAGCCCAGGGACAGAGGCTGGAACATATCAGCCAGGTGGCTCAGGCCAGGGCTGGGACTGGTGCTGAGGCTGTACCTTTGGTGAGTTGGGAGAGAAAATCTAAGGGATGTGGTCCTCCTCCTTGTCAGTGACCCTGTAGCTGTGAAATCAGTGTGGATCAAAGCAGAGGTTTGAGTGCAGGGCACAGCGTGGGGCAAAGCCCAGCTGGGTACGGAAATTGAGGGAAGCTGGGAGAGGAAAGGAAAGCTCAGCATTCAGAGGAGAATGGGGTAGAAGTCAGGGTTCCTCACCAGACAGGGCCAGTTAAGCCGATCGAAGCGCTGGTAGTACTGGGTGGCATAGAGGAAGAGGAAGGCAAGTGTGATGAAGAACTCCAGCAGCGCTGCGGCCATGTAGGCAGAGATAGAGGCCGTGAAGCATATGAAGATGATGAAGGTCAGGGCCTACACAACAGAATATGTGGAACTCAATAAGAAGAGAACACAAGCACATTCCAGGCCTTTGCCTTCCCCTACTTGGGAGCTGCCCCAAACATCCACCACCTATCCTTAGAGAGGAGAAGGAAGAGCTCTGGCATGTCTCCCAATCCCTGGTGTCAGGAGCCACCATTGCAGAGCATTTGACCATCCAAGGCAGTTTCTAGCCTCCCTCCCAGCTCCCCAGGCATTCCAGCAAGCCCAGCAGTCTGGCCGCACTGCAGGGCTGCAGGAGGCTCTATTTGATAGTGTCTCCTAGGAACACAGAGTACAATGTGAACGCCAGCCCCTGACCATAATGCTCCCCACTCCCAGATGCCTAAAACTTCTCTGACAAGGATCAGAGCCTTTGATTTCACACCAAGAGAGAAGGCTCTGGAGGCAAATGCTTCCCAGTGGACTCTGGGGGTCCCTTCAGCTCTGGCAATATAGGCTGGCATGTATGTAGAGGCCCGAACTTTATACTGTGGTCTTGCTAAGTAACCAGGGGAAGAACCTTTCCTGAGAATAGATGTTCCCCAGGCAGCAGGCAACAGATAAAGTGCGCCTACAGGAATTCTGCCCTTTTTGATAGTTGGACTTCTTGGATGTGGCAAAAACTGGCCATCTTAGGGGTCAAGAAAAGAGAGGCCAGGATTATCACTGTCCCATCACTATATCTCACATTCCCTCAGTGTCCCGGAAAGCTATCCTTCTGTCTAATTTTAATCCTTCCTGCTGCAACTGAAACCTGCTGTCACTGCCTCCCGACGGAGAGGCAGCAAGAAGCAGAGGAGGAGACAAGGACAGGGCAGCTAGGGGCAGGAGGGTGTCCAGAAAGCCTACAGAGGGGGACTGCTGAGAGGTGAGCCAGGAATGGGGGAGATGGAGGCACCAGGTTGGGGAGGCAGCTGTTACCAGCTCGGTTTCCAGCAGGATGCCTTTGAGGGAGGAGAGGAAGGTCTTGTCCACAGCGAAGCCCCGGAGCTCTGCAGCTGTCCCCTCCTCAGGGGGCCGGTCCCGGCGATCCCAAGCACCGAACATCTCTGTGGAGCCCACCACGCAGCCCCCGGCTGCCACCAGCCCAGGAAAAGAAACAAACTGGAAGGATGGGGAAGCAGACAGGAACAAGGAGGCACTTCCAGAAACCTGACAGTGAAGCTGGGAGGCCTGCCTGCGACTGAAGGAAGGTGGCCGCTGGGGGGCTTGCCCGATGGGCCTTCACCCAGATGCCCAGAGTGCCTCTACTCCTGCCTGTACCAGCCCCCTACAAAGCATGTGGGGGGGGGAAGAGAAGGAAGGGAGGAGGGACTAAAGCCTCCCCTCACTCAGAGCCCAACCCAGTCCGGAGAAGGGGGAAAGGAAGAGGTCCCAAAGGAAACCAAGAGGAGCTGGGAGGTGAGCCAAGGAGCTGGGGCGAGACTAGGAACCCCTAGGGACCTAAGACTGAAGAAATCTGTGTCCCTCTCCCCTAACCTTAACCCTGTTCCTCGGTCAGTCCTTTTCCCCTTTCCTTTTAGGGAGGGTGGGAGCTGGAGCCCGGCCCAGGCAGCACCCCCAGAACCAAGCTGTAGCAGCCAGGACCAGAGGACAAAGGCGGATTGTTGGGGGGACAAGGGGGCGCTGTGTGCCCACAGTAGTGCCTCAATGGGCCTCTGTCTCTCCAGCATGCCAGGAGCTAGCCTGGCCCCCACCCTGGTATTCGGGGGTGGGCCAGGGAACCAGAGAAGAGAGGGAATGGGAGGGTACAGCGGAAATTGTGGAGGGCAGAGAAAGCTGGCAGGGTAGGCAGAAGGTGAGGGCTGATGGTGGGGAAGAGAAGGGACAGGCTGGGAAACCACAACATGTTCCAGCACCATAGATGCCACGGACAGTTAGGTGTTTATAAATACAGATATTTATTTGGATAAAACTCTCCACGTTCAATAACAGCTTCTTCTTAGAATTATCAATGTCAAAAGACTAATAACCACACCAGAATGTACCCAAAGTACATACTCACTGAGTGTCTGATGAATGAATGAACAAATGAATGAACAAACAAAATGAAGGGCTGCCCAATGGCAAAGGGGAAATATCAAGAAAGTGCTTGTGCTGGGCCGGGGCAGTGGGGGATGGGAGGAGAAGATATGAGAGGTGGCTTCAAGAAATGGGCAGAGCTTTGAAGACTTTTCCTAAGAGGAAATACCAGGACACCAGCTTCCAGCAGCCCTAAGCAGCAGCTGCTCCCTTTAAAAAGTGCTTCCAAAAAATGCAAAAGTTCTGTTCTCTCCAAAGTCCTCCATCCTGTTCCAAGGTCCAGCTGTTCCAGGTGGTGCTTTGCAGGGGCCAAGTACTTGAGTGTCCCAGCCCATCTTAGCAAATGGCTGTACACTTGGCTCCAGTTTTCCCAGTAGGGGACCAGCCTCAGGTAGGCACTACTAGGCCATCACACGGGGCCGCACACACACACAAGCCAGGGAGACCCGGTAGAGCCTGCGCTCCAGGCAGTAGCCATTGTGGGTCTGTTGCTTGCCATTGCATGGCCTCCGGTAGAAGACGGTCTGGTTGTGATACAGCAGCTCCGAGTTGCCCAGGGGATCCATGTGGGAGCCCGTCTGGAGGCTGACGCAGTGTGGGCACAGGCAGCGGGCATGATACAGGTCCTGGGGGAGCCGGTTCAAGTCTCTGTCCAACCTGTGGGGGTGGCACTTGTCAGGCCCTGCAGGGATAGGCCAGAAGCAGGGAGGGCCAGGTGGGAGGAGTGGGGATGCTGAGGAAGGCTGTGGGGCTGGCTTCTTGTCTCTGTTCTCGAAGCCACTGGCTGTGTAACTTTGAATAAGACACCTCCCCTGCCCAATTTATTTTTCCCAACTGTAAATGAGGGTAGAGGGCAAAAGGGTGGCTTTCCAATTGAACTTGGGACCCTCAGGACGGTAGGGAAAAAGAACAGCTCTTCCACCAGAGCAGCGCTGCTTCTGTCAGATACATACACTGGGCTCCAGCATGAGCTTTCATGTTGTAATCAAGAAGTTTAGGTGTCCTACTGTCCTCATCATTATTACGATTATTTTGCAAAAGTCAAAAACTACTCTGGGCTGTGTGCAGTGACTCACTCCCATAATTCCAGCACTTTGGGAGGCCGAGGTGGGTGGATCACCTGAGTTCACGAGCTCGAGACCAACCTGAGCTAGAGCAAGACCCTATCTCTAAAAATAGCCAGGTGTTGTGGTGGGCACCTATGCTCCGAGCTACTCAGGAGGCTAAAGCAAGAGAATTGCTTGAGCCCAAGAGTTAAAGGTTGCTGTGAGCTATGGCGCCAGGGCACTCTATGAGGGCAATAAAGTAGCTCAGTGGTTATGGCACCGGCCACATACACCAAGGCTGGCAGGTTAGAACCGGGCCTGGGCCTGCTGAACAACAATGACAACTGCAACAAAAAAATAGCCAGGCGTTGTGGCAGATGCCTGTAGTCCCAGCTACTTGGGAGGCTGAGGCAAGAAAATCGCTTGAGCCCAAGAGTTAGAGGTTGCTGTGAGCTGTGACACTATAGCACTCTACCGGGGGCGACATAGTGAGACTGTTTCAAAAAAAAACACTACTCTGACATCTAAGTATAAAAGAGTATAAAGTGAACACTAACAATCTCTCCCCACTAGTTCCACTCCCCAGAGGGAGCCATCATCTACCCTTTCCTGCACATCCTTCCACATGCTGTCCAAGTACTTATTATAAGCACACTTAAAGAATGCATGGGAGACCAGGCACAGTGGCTCATGCCTATAACCCCAGGACTCTGGAAGGTCCTGGCAAGAGGATCTCTCAAGGCCAGGAATTGGAGACCAGACTGAGCAACACTGTGAGACACACACACCCCCTACAAAAAAAGTGAGATCCTGTCTCTGAAAAGAAAAACAAAGTACACAGAAGGCCAGATACAGTGGCTCATGCCTGTAATATATTCTGAAAGGATTTCTTGGCCAAAAAAAAAAAACACTTGAAAATCTCTGAAAAGTAAATATTCCAAATGTCTGAAACTGCAGTGGTCTAGCAAGAAACAGCCCCCAGGTTACAGAGCCATTCTCCATATAGACAAGCCCTGGCAAGCTGGGGTTCACTAGCACAGCATTTCCCAAAATGGGTTCCCTCACAAATTCCCTGCAAGAAAAGTGTTGAGTGGCCAAATACATTTGGGAAACACTGAGTTTAACAGTTTCTTTTCTATAGACTTCTTGCTGACTGTAATGTATGGAAGGCATTCTGCATCTCCTAGGAATAGGGGCTGCAGCAGCCTTTCTCAAACTTACTTGGCATCATCACCTTTGAGGAGAAGCTTGTGGGAAGAGGGTTACACAGGACACATTTTGGGGAAGCCCAGCTGAGTGGCTATCAGGGGTTCACAACCTCCCCATGACGGGCCTGGATCAAAGATGAGTCAACCATCTGACACCTGGCCTCCTCGAAGAGGCTCCCACACCAGCACCCAGTCAGCCTTCTGAGACCACTCCAGGGCACTGTGACCTATAGTATCCACCCTGGATCTAACCTCAATTAAAGCTGACACTCTCCCTGCTTCACTGAACTTCTCCCTCCATCCAAAGCCAAGGTTAAGACATACGGGGAGTGGGAACACAGACACTTGGCGAAAAGACGAGACACAAGAGACAGAAAAAGAAAAATGTTTGAGATGCTTAAGGCCTTAATTTTTAATATTTTTCTTCATTGTTCCTATTTCTGTGCTTCTTAATATTTTTCACATCATAGCACAAATAGAGAATTGTATTTGTGCAGCACACTGAGTGAAAGAATATGATAGCCTTGATCATGGTCAGAGATAAAGAGTCCAGGGCTCCTGCCCCCAAGAATTGAGGGTTTTGGCTGGAAGCGGTGGCTCACACCTGCAACCACAGCACTTTGAGAGGCGGGTTGATTGCTTGAGCTCAAGAGTTCGAGACCAGCCTGAGCAAGAAGTGAGACCCCCATCTCTACTAAAAATAGCTGAGCATTGTGGAGCATGCCTATAATCCCAGCTACTCAGGAGGCAAGGCAAGAGGATTGCTCAAGCCCAAGAGTTTGAGGTTGCTATGAGCCATGGCACTCAATCCTCCCCACCGCCTCGCAAAAAAGAATTTAGTGTTTTACTATCTTAAAATACTGGTAACCCTGCTGGGCATGGTGGCTCATGCCTATAATCCTAGCACCGCGGGAGACCAAGGCTGGTGGGTCGCCTGAGCTCAGGAGTTAAAGACAAGGCCGAGCAAGAGACAAACCCAGTCTCTACTAAAAAAATAGAAAAACTCAGCTTGGCGCCCGTAGCTCAGTGGTTAAGATGCTGGTCACATGCACCGAGGCTGGAAGGTTCTAACCTGGCCCAGGCCTGCTAAACAACAATGATGACAGCAACAAAAACAATAGCCAGGCACTATGATGGGCGCCTATAGTCCCAGCTACTTGGGAGGCTGAGGCAAGAGAATCGCTTAAGCCCAAGAGTTGGAAGTTGTTGTGAGCTGTGACACCACAGCACTCTACCGAGGGCAACACAGTGAAACTCTGTCTCAAAAAAAAGAAAAAAAAGAAAAGGAGAGAACCAACATAAATACAGACTTTTATATATATCAAATCACTTGATCTGCATATTAGCCTAAGGGGTAGTATATCATTCTACAGATTAAAAAGCAAAAAGCCAGAGTTTGGAAACTTAAGTAATTGGTTCAGGGTCATCCAATAGGAGTCAGATCTGGGACTCAAATCCTTGTCTAACTCCCCTTTTGATCTCAGAGATCAAAAGGGAAGAGCAGGCTGGAATTGAGTGGGACTCCCTGGTCCCTCACACATAAAGTGACCAGCACACAGAGGGGAGCTCCTGCGGGCATTCAGAGGGGACAGCAGACTCACTCGTATCTCCAAGGGGAGATGGCCCTGCTGTTGAGGGGTCCATCTTCACTGGCCCTGCAGGATCCTGGGTGGGAGGTGAGGCTGGCAGGTTCTGGTGGAGAGACAAGCATAGTGCTCCACTTCAGCCACTCTTCAGACAGGTCCTGCCCTTTGCTGGGGCAGCAGCTTGGCTGATGGCTACAGTCCCTTTGGAGCCGCACATGGAAAGTATGGGTTCCCATGACCATTGCCAAGAATGCAGCCACCTGTAGTAAAAGTCCAATGAGAGACCTGCTTCCACGTAATCCAGGTCCCCTTCCCACTCAAACCCTGCCCCAGCTGCTTCCTGAGATGCTGGTTTCTGGCTTCACCTGCTCCCCAGCCACAAACCTGAGAGCCTTACCTCCCTCCACCCTCAGCAACATCTCTGCTCCTTTCCCTCTCAGCAGGCCCTCTGTGCACTCACCTGGTACATGCCGGATGCCGCTCACTCAGCCACAGGTGTGGCACCAACCAGCAGACCTCGTGGAAGCAGGCTGACTGGAGCAGGTTAGGAGTCCTGGTTTTATTTTCAGCAAACCTGTTTTGTTTATTCAAATTTATTTCCACTATCTTTTGGAAGGAGTGACTTGAGATTTAAAAAAAACAAAAAACCAAAAGCTGCTTAAAATGCTATACTCATAGAGGATGCCATGAGCATCATTATAAGCCTGGTAGCTGACTGGGTAAACTTTGCTCTATGCACGTTTCCAGGTGTGGGGTCAAAGCCATAGCATTCTGCTATTCTGTGTTCTTGGGAATTGTCATTATGGGGATTTCCCTGGTTGGTTTGGTACTCAAAATTAGGAAATGTCTTCTGGCCTCGCTTCAGGTTGGCCTCATTTCCATGATCTCTGCTACTTCCACCTAGGGTCTGGTCTCCATGATTCCTTTTTTTTTTTTTTTGAGGCAGTGTCTCACTCTGTCATAAAGTATCCTGACATAATCATAGCTCACAGCAACCTCAAACTGCTGGATGCAAGTGGTTCTCTTGCCTCAGCCTCCTGAGTAGCTGCCACTACATGTGCCTGCCACAACACCCAGCTAGTTTTTCTATTTTTATTCCCCACCCCCCACCGTTTTTCTATTTTTATGAGAGACAGGATCTCACTCTTGCTCAGGCTGGTCTTGAACTCCTGAGCTGAAGCAATCCTCCTGCCTCGGCCTCCCAGAGTGCTAGGATTATAGGCATAAGCCACCACACCCAGCCACGATTCCCCTTCTTCTCAGATGTTCTTCTGATCACCCACCTTGGTGAGCACTTCCCTCCTCCTTGATCTCCTTTAACCTCCATCCCCTTTTGTTCTCTGACCTCTTCCCCATCTTGGATGACCCCAACTTCCAGGACACCCATCATCTGTGACTTATCCCTCATTATCCCTCCCCTGCTCCCCCAATTCTCCTCACCCTCTCCTAGTCCTTGGCTCCTCCTTGGGGTAGGGAGGCAGGCCCTGGACTGCCAGGAAGGCCCTGGTTCCATAAGTTTATTGGCTGGATGGGCAAGGTCTGATGGAAGAAGATGTGGGTGACTATTCTCATTGCACAAATGAG
This sequence comes from Perodicticus potto, assembly GCA_963574655.1. Classification (NCBI taxonomy): domain Eukaryota; kingdom Metazoa; phylum Chordata; class Mammalia; order Primates; family Lorisidae; genus Perodicticus; species Perodicticus potto. The sequence goes on from CAUYRH010180288.1 coordinate 14,537, forward strand.
AAGGTGAAGCAAGGAAGAGGAGGGATGCTGTAACAGCCTCACCTAAGACCCACTAGTAGGTCTCAGTTCTAGGGACAAACTTACCCCAGTCCCCTCTCAGGGTCTTGAGGACATGTCCCATGGCAGGCACAGCTGCTGCTCTCATGCCATGGAGTGAGCCCACTCAGCCCCAGTACCCCCAGCAACAAGGGCCGCTGTCAGCCAAGAGGGAACGTGTGTGCTCCAGAAAGGCTTGGAGCTGGGCCTGACCCAGCAGACACAGGTCAGCCAGGGTCCAGCCTGCTTATGGGCAGTGTGATGAGAGCAAGCCAGAGCTCACTTCCTTCCAGACTATCTCTTCATTCTTGCCTAGTACTCCCCTTACCCCACCCCAACAACAACCCCGTTGACTCTAGAATGATGCTTCCTGATTTGCATGTGCTTTCCCTTAGAAAATACTCCTCTAGTAACCAGGGACTCAGGAAATAAACAAAGGGAGCTAGGAATAATTTAAACCACAGAGCAAGGGGGGAATCTGTCAATTTTCAAATGCTTTAACGCAAAGCAATCCCAAAAGAGAAGAGTGATGAGGTCAGAGGACATTCTGGAGAATTGGGAGAAGGTGTTCTGGTGAGTCTTGGGGGACCTGAAACTGGGGGCGGGTAGGATGGGAGGTGTTAGAAGAAGCAGGTGGTAGCTGGGCGAGCAGGGCACTTAGGAAGAGCAATAAGGCCAGTATCATCACCCGGCTCCCACAGCCTGACCTCTGTCCCTGTGCTCCCAGACAACCCCTCTCCCTTCCAGATACTACTGGCCTCAGCTCCTATGCATTACCTGTGGTAAGCCCTGGACAATCCTCGTCTCATTTTACCCTTACAATAAAACCATTACATGGAAATTATTATCCTCATACTACAGATGAAGAAACTGAGACCCAATGGAATTTAGTAACTTGACCAAGGTCACACAGCTCAAAGAAGGCTGAGCTGGTTTTCCATTCAGCCCTGACCAACTCCAAATCTAAGCTCCTGGCACAGAGATGCCACATTACGCTCATCCCCAGCTGGCTATGAAAGCACAATGGATGCTCTACCACTCGCCTGGCCTTGGGCTGGAACGAGTCTCACCTGCACCAGCCCAAGACCACAGGACATTCCTGCCCACTTAGGCCTTCAGCCCTGCTAGCCAGGATTCACTCTCCAGCTTCCTGTTCCCCAGCCTTTGGTCTGGTACATGGACTCAGTGTGGCTGCTTCCAGTGTCCTGAGCAGCCCCTAACCCCAGGACAGACTCTTAGGGCAGGGCTGTTTTAGAAGAACTGGATTCCTATGGACCTCTCCACACCAAAGAGAACCTCAGGCCTAAAAAGGGAGCAGAACTTAGCCCAGACCTCCCATTCTGGCCACTTACAGGACAGGGGTGCTCAAAGGAACTGGAAATGATCTCAGCTACTTGTTTCACTTGCTGACTGCAAAGAGGACACAGTCTAGGCTACTAGGGACATGGCACTTGGGGTATCCCCTGAGACAGAGGGAAGCCCCCTCAAACATGCAGTCTTCCCCAGGGTTGACTCTACCCACTTCCCATGATGACAGGGCCTGACCCAAGAACCTGTGCTCTAAGACACGTACCCCCACCCCACCCATTTGCTCAGCCACTGCCCTTATCTCGGTAACAGTTCTGTGGGACTCCTTAGGGTGACTCCCTGTTGTGAGAAACATTTTCCAGAGGGTTTTCCTCCTGGGTTGACTAGTTTTGGAATCCCTGAGTCATCTCAGGTTCCAGGGAACCCTTGGAAGGTGTAGGGGATATGGAGGTGGCAATGGGGAAAATGCTGAAGCAGGAGCAAAGGAAAGTTTGCACATACCAGACTTCAAGGGTCCCCCCCAACATGTGCCCATTTGCAGGGCCTGACCTGACAGCCAAAGAGAGTTTGCTGGTATTTCTACCCCTGTCTGTGCTCCTGAGAAAAGAGATCAGCACCTACCAGGAAAGAGCAGGGAAGATGTGATAGAATATACATCCTACCCTTGACTTTAAAAGGCTATTAGAGTTTGCAGGGAGTTAGAATATGGCTGTTCTGCCCTTTCTCAGAAAGGCCAGGCGTGGTAGCTTGGTGGCTCATGTCTGTAACACTAGCACTCTGGGAGCCTGAACCCGGTGGATTGTTTGAGCTCAAAAATTCAAGACTAGCCTGAGCAAGAGTTGAGACTCTATTTCTATTAAAAATAGAAAAAACAGCTGGGTATTGTGCTGGGCACATATAGTCCCAGCTACTCAGGAGGCTGAGGCAAGAGGAGCTCTTGAGGAACTCAAGAGGAGTTTAAGGTTGCTGTGAGCTATGATGATGTTATGGCACTCTACCTATAGTGACAGAGTAAAACAATGCCTCGAAAAAGAAAAAAAAAAAAGAAAGATATTCAAGTGTTCACCTACTGCCTTGAAGTCTTGGCCTTTTCATTGACCAGCTTTTGCTTAACCTTGGGCCCTTGCTCTGCTCCTCCCTCCTCATCTACAGAGACGTGTGTGTTTCGGTGGCTGGAGGTTGGTGATAGTGAGGGGAACATTGGCCTGGATGGCCATAAAAGTGCCAACTAGCTTAGGTGGGCTAGACCTTAGCTCTGAAGCAGTGCTGGATCCAAAGGACTCAGCAGGGTCTATTGAAGCTCATCTGCACTCACCTTATGTGAAGCTCGGGCTCTGAATGTTAAAATGTTGAAATACCTCGCTTGGTGCCTGTGGCTCAAAGGAGTAGGGCGCCGGCCCCATATGCCAGAGGTGGTGGATTCAAACCCAGCCCCGGCTGCCAAAAAAACCTCAAAAAAAAAAAAAAAGTTGAAATACCAGCAGGGTGCGGTGATTCACGTCTGTAGACACAGCACTCTGGGAGGCTGAGGTGGGTGGATTGCCTGAGCTTACAGGTTTGAGACCAGCCTGAGCAAGAGTGAGACCCCGTCTCTAAAAATAGCCAGGTGTTGTGGCGGGCGCCTGTAGTCCCAGCTACTCCGGAGGCTGAGACAAGGGAATTTCTTGAGCCCAAGAGTTTGAGATTGCTGTGAGCTATGATGCCACTGCACTCTACGGAGGGCGACAAAGTGAGACTCTGTCTCCAAAAAAAACATGTTGAAATACTTCTGCATGTGCTCATAAGTAGATGCTGCTCTCAGCTTTGGGACATCCTCCTAGTACACCTCCCTATGATCCAGCACCTAAAGGATGAATGTCTAGCATGGATGGAAGCCTGCAGAACACTGTTCCCGTATTCTGATTGGTAGGTGATAATGCTTTAGCTACAAAAATGCCTAGGCACAGGAGTATGCCTTGAAGGAGAACCCAGATTGGCCTGAGAGGCACATGAAGAATCAGAGTTAGCCCACCAACCTAGGAATGGATTAACAAGCTATGGTATATGTATATCATGAAATGCTATTCAGCCATAAAAAAGATGATGACTTTACATCGTAGTTATTAACGTAAATGGAGTTGAAACACATTCTTCTTAGTAAAGTATCACAAGAATGGAGAAGCAAGAATCCAATGTACTCAATACTAATATGAAGCTAGTAGATAATCTAATACATGTCCACATAGAGAGGAAAATTCAAATTAATTCAAGGCGGGGGACAAGGGAACAAGGGAGCACGGAGAGATGGAGGGAGGGGGATGGGTGTGCTCCGACTTAATGGACACAATATTAGGGTGTATGGCCCACCTCTTGGGGGCAGGACACATAATTATAAGAGGGACTTTACCTAACAAACACAAACATTGTAACCTAATTCTTTGTACCCTCAATTAACCTGAAACAAAAAAAGAAAGTAAAAAAAAAAAGTAAAGATGCTCTTTTCTCTTCCTTCCCCGTGTCTCGTCTCTCTCTCTCCCTCCCTTCTCTCCCTTCTTTCTTTCTCCTCTCTTCCCTCATTTCTCTCTCTCTCTCCACTCCTCCTTAATGCTGCTCTGCAGCTTCCCCCGCTAATAAAGACCTTTCGTACAAAAAAAAAAAAAGTAAAGAAAATTATAAGCATTATAAAATAAAAAATAAAAAGAATCAGAGTTAGGAACAAGAGTCCAGATGGGGAAAACCCTCTGGAAAATGTTTCTCACAACAGGGAGTCACCCCCAGCTCAGGGCTGGTGTCTCCCCAAGGAGAGGCTCCAGCTTACTCAGCTTTGTCATATGGTCATGGCCACCCTTGTTCATTCATCCATTTTTGAGCACCTACTATATGCCAGGCACCATTCTAAATTAGTAATGCAGAGGAGGATAAATCAGATAAGGTAAGCCTCATGAAGTTACATTTTAGGAGGAGACAGATAATAAACAAGGAACAAGATAATTTCTGATAATAATAAGAGCTATGAAGAAAATGAAACAGTGTTATGAGATAAGGGAAATAGGGAATCCCAGGTGGAGGCGGGTGTTTAACTTGGTAGCCAGGGAAGGCCATTTATTATTAATTTTTTTTTAGACAGTCTCATTTTGTCACCCTTGGTAGAATGCTAGGGTGTCATAGGTCATAGCAACCTCAAACTCTTGAGCTCAAGTGATCCCCTTGGCTCACCTTCTGAAAGGCTGGGACTACAGGCTCCCAACACAAGGCCCAGCTATTTTTAGAGATGGGGTCTCGCTCTGTGTCAAAGTCCTGAGCTCAGGCAATCCAACCATCCTAGCCTCCCAGAGAGCAAAGATTACAGGCATGAGCTCAAGGGAAGGCCTTTTCTGAGTATGCTATACTTGACATGATTATGAGAAGGATCTGAGGGGACAGTGGGCTAGGCAGAGGGAGTAGGACATGCAGAGTCCTAGAGGTGAGAAAGAATGGATGGAAAATAAGGGATAAGGGGGAGAGTTAGATGAGATGAGGTGGAAGAGGTGGACAGGGACCAGGTAAAACAGGGTCTTACAGACTGTGGTGGAACATTTGGATTTTATTCCAAGGTCACTGGGAAGGTATTCACTGGATTTGAGCATGAGTTACATGCTATGAGTTTCTCAAGGGCAGTCTCCATGTCTAGTGCCCTCTCAGGGCTACACCAAATAACTATAATAACAATTGCTTTTGCCCAACATGTATACACCATGGGCCAGATACTGTTCTCAGGATGTTCTTAATCCTTGCAGGTCGATGCTTAGGTTCCTGATTAATCCCCACTTTACAAACAAGGAGCCAGAGGGGCCATGTAGCTTATCAAGGTCACTAGCTAGTGTTGGAACTAGGTTAGAAACCAGCCATTCTGAATGCTATGGGTCCAGAAAGAGAAGAATTAGCCAGCACCCAGGAAATTTCGGATAGCAGGAGGAATGAGATGAGGCCCAGAAGTCTCAAGGGGTGGTAAGGAAGAGACCAGCTTGTTGGACCCTACAGGAAAGGAAAAGGAATGGGAGAGAAGACTGGGACCCGGGGTGCCAGATAGAGGGGTTCCTTTCTTTCCACTCGATGAACATGGCCACAGCAAACCTTGAGAGCCTGGCTGCCTTAGGCTGCCACCACCCAGGGTCTCATCTACCTGCCTAGCCTGGATTTTCTCCAACATTACTTAGAGCTTAGAGCTTTCCCTGAACAAGTCAGAATTGCCTTAAACCTCTGTTTGAGAAACACAGGACAGAGATAAGAGTATAAATGCAGTGTTTTTCAGCCTTTTTTACCTCATGGCACACTTGAACCTATAGTTAAACTTCCATGGCATACTTAAATTATGTTGATTTTTTAAAAAGAACATATTTACTATGCTTTGAACTTCTTTTGAAAATAATTTAATGGCTCGGCGCCTGTGGCTCAACGGGCTAAGGTGCCAGCCACGTACACCTGAGCTGGCAGATTCGAATCCAGCCCGGGCCCGCCAAACAACAATGACGGCTGCAACCAAAAAATGGCCGGGCGTGGTGGCAGGTGCCTGTAGTCCCAGCTACTTGGGAGGCGGAGGCAAGAGACTCGCTTGAGCCCAGGAATTGGAGGTTGCTG
>CAUYRH010180295.1:0-34590 GCA_963574655.1 Perodicticus potto
TTTTTGAGACAGAGCCTCAAGCTGTCACCCTGGATAGAGCGCCATGGCATCACAGCTCACAACAACCTCCAATTCCTGGGCTCAAGCGAGTCTCCTGCCTCCACCTCCCAAGTAGCTGGGACTACAGGCACCCGCCACAACGCCTGGCCATTTTTTGGTTACAGCTGTCATTGTTATTTGGCGGGCCTGGGCTGGATTCGAACCCGCCAGCTCAGGTGTACGTGGCTGGTGCCTTAGCCCGTTGAGCCACAGGTGCCGAGCCCCCTCTGCTTTCTTGCTGGTGTTTTGTTATACTTGCACACAGCGATTTCTTGCAGTAGAAAGCCAGTGGTTTCTGAGCATGGTCTCAGTGCTAGACCAGATTAGAAAAGAGGACTGTTCCCCCTCCCACTTTTCCCCACCTACGTTTCTGTGTGTAACTCAGCCACATAGACCTGCACACCACGCTGCAGCCTGGGGAGCTAAGGAGGAGAGGAAGAGCCTTCCGTTCCAGGTGATTCATTACCCGATGGGGTTCTTCTAAGGAACACATGGTCCCCTTCAAACAGCTGATCACTAGGAAAAAAGTGAGCTAAAGTCTCTTTCCAACAGAACTAGTCTCATGCTTTTCCATTATGCCGCCTGGAATGGGACACTCTGGGCCTTGTACAGTTGACTTCCCCACAACCTAGGTCAGACATCTGTAGGTACTTTGCCTTGCGCCTCATCTCAGGAAGAACATAAATGCTCCAGAATGGCCTTGTCAGTTGTGAGCACTAAAACTCTGTGGGGTAATTAGTTCACAGATACTTATTAAGCATCTGGTGTGTACTGGACATTGTGCTGTGTGTAGGAATAGAAAGATGGTGAGATGAAGACTTGTCTTCAAGGAACTTAAATGGGAGATACAGTTTCCGCAAAATGTTTACCTGCAGTGCTAAAGTGTGCACAGGTGGGGATGGGGGATAGCTCTCTGGTTCAGGGAGTGAATCCTAAGTGTGATTTGGCCCCTGGGGTTGAAGGGGACTGGGCAGGGTCAGGCGGCACCAGATGGGCAGGAAGGAGCCAGGTCTTACTAGAAACTCAGGCACAGCTCTCAGGTTGGCATGTCAGAGGTTATTGGAGAGGGCAGGCCCATCTTGATGTTGGCACTAGACATCAGGGAAGGAACTGGCAGCGTTTCCTGGTCTCAGAAGTTTAAGTGTGGTATGTGGTTCTCTGCAGAGATTCTTGGGGACCGAGTTCTGTGCCAAGGTTCAGTCTTGTGTCATTCTTCCACCAGCACCTAACTTCTAGCCATTATGTGTTTTGTAGCTAGAATATGTGAGGCTAGTTTGTATATTATCTCTCAAGTCAGATAACTGTGAAAATAGGTAATTTAAAGCTTGTTAGAGTTTTAAAAAGTATAGACTCTTGCCAGACTAAATATCTTGCCAAGGATGGAACTGAGGGGTTTTTTTGTTTTTGTTTTTGAGACAGAGTCTCACTTTGTCACCCTCAGTAGAGTGCTATGGCGTCACAGCTCACAACAACCTCAAACTTTAGGGCTCAAGAGATGCTCTTGCCTCAGCCTCCCGAGTAGCCGGGCCTACAGGCACCTGCCACAATGCCTGGCTGTTTTTTTAGAGACGGGGTCTCACTCTTGGCTCAGGGTGGTCCCAAACTCTTGAGCTCAAGGGATCCACCTGCCTCAACTTCCCATACATAGTGCTGGGATTACAGGTGTGAGCCGCTGCGCCTGGCTAGGAACTGAGGTTTGTCTGCTGTACTGCTTTCAGAGGCTGACAATGTGCTAGTCTGACTATGGATATGGCCCTTCTCGGGGTGAAAAGTTAAAGGTCATATGCACACGCACCAGGGCCATGCAGTGCTCTTTCTTCTAGCCATCATGTGTTTTGTAGCTAGAATGTGCCAGGCCAGTTTGCGTATTATCTCTCTTAATTCAGATAACTGTGAAAGTATGTAATTTTTTCTTTTTTTTTGTAGAGACAGTCTCACTTTATCGCCCTCGGGAGGCTGAGGCAAGAAAGTATGTAATTTTAAAGCTTGTTTTAGAATTTGAAAAAGCAGAGACTCTAGCTATACTAAGTACTGGTGGGGGGAGATGGTGAGGAAAAGAGCAGCCTTTGCCTTTAAGTTCCAAACAAGCTGATGAGATGCTTGAGAGTAGGACGTGCCTTCTGAAATATAATTAAATTACCCCTCTACACTGCTCTGTACTCAAGCCTGACCTTTCACATACATAATGAGCACAAACAAATCTTGGGTTCTTGGCACCTGTCTTCTGACCTGTACACAGTGTTTACCCTTAAAGCATGCTGATCTGGGTCTCCATTTTGGCTCATAAAGGGATTGATGCCTAATCCCTGCAGGCCCCCACAGGTGTCTGCATTGTGTGCACTAGGGTACTGGCCAGGCGGTGGTGGAGGCAGTGATCTTATTTCATGAAACTCCTAGCCTTTGGTCAGTGCTGAGGAGATAGCAGATCCTCCTAGGGAAAGTTCAAAAGGCCTCTGATAAGAAAGAAATGTGACTTTCAAAATTGAGGGAGATAGAGCTTCTTTAAACAGGGACATATCCTCAGGCAGACAGGAGAATGAATGTCAGTCCATCAGTTAAGTACTGAGCTCCTGGTAAATGCCCAGCTTTGCTGGGTACCAAGGTAGAAAAGAAACGTTCCAGATCCTGCCTGTTGGGTAAGAAGAAACACACATGAAAATATCACCAAGAATTCAAAGCAGTCTACATTTGCCGTGTGAGTGTCACAGGCAGAACAGGAGTTGAAGAAAAGGACCATTAGTCTGATGTTCAGGGCGGATGGGGCTGGGACACATGCACCAGCCACATGTGAAGAACTCTGAGTTTTCTAGTTGAGCACAGGGGACTTGATGGGAACAGAAGGAGTTAAGCAGGAACAGGTAGCTCGCACACAGAGCACTCGCCCTGTGGCTTCTCAGAGGCAGCACTCTGCCACCACCCATCTGTAGCCAAGGGCTGAGCTGCTAAGTTTCTCTGGCCTCAAAAAGACAATTCAAGTAGATTTTTAAAGATACATTTTCCTTTACAGTGAAGGTTGATACAATATTCATTGCGAGTTTTTTTAATCTAAAAAGTAGGAAGAGGAAAATAATCTTACCACCCTGGTGCTAACCTGTGGTGCATTTCCTTCCAGGTTTTTATAATGATGAATGTCAGGTATCAGGCATGAGTAGCTAAAGCCCATAAGAAGCTTCATAGTGAAATGCATTATTAGCAGCGCGGACAGTCCTAAATGTGTTTGTTGTTAAAGGAGATGATCTCGGTTCTCTGTGTTGGAAGGATTTCCCTTTACTGTCCCACAGAGCAGAACCAATACACGGACTGATGTGGCGCGTTCCCTGAAGTGAGCCCTGTCCACAGGACAAAAGACCCTGGTCTGGAGCCACGGCTAGAGAGCCCAGGTCTGGGCCTGTCTGCCACATGGCTCAGGTGACCTCTCTGGCCCCTACCTGGCTGCTCATATGGCTCATAGCTCCTCTTTGTCCCCTTTGTGCCCACGACTGACTGGAAACAACTTCCCAAATGGCCTGCATATATTTTTCATTGGTCATTTTTTGCATAAATCACAAGGGCTAGGATGATTGAAGATTTGGGTTGGTAGCATTTGCCTTGTTGCTGTTGGAAGTCATAGCTCAGTCATTTTGAGTGGGCAGAACACCATACAGAGAGGAATCTGGGTGGAATGACCAGTGCAGGGCTGGCAGTAGGAGAAAAGTATTAGGTTTTCATTATATCTCATAAGAAAATGCCTGGGGTCATTTCTTATGTATCATTATATAGTATACTACTATGTGTGTACCCCTATGCTATTGATTTTAATAGTAGTAAATACCATTTACTGAATAGTGTGTCTTTTTTTTTTTGAGACAGAGTCTCAAGCTATCGCCCTGGGTAGAGTGCCGTGGCATCACAGCTCACAGCAACCTCCAATTCCCGGGCTCAAGCGAGTTTCCTGCCTCCACCTCCCAAGTAGCTGGGACTACAGGCAACCACCACAATGCCCAGCTATTTTTTGGTTGTAGTTGTCATTGTTGTTTGGCAGACCTGGCCTGGATTCGAACCCGCCAGCTCCGGTGTATTTGGCCAGCGCTCTAGCCTGAGCCTCAATACTATGTCTTGAATGTAACTTATCATTCAGCTCTGTGACATGTCCCCACTTTACAGATGAGGAGATGGAGTTTTAGCACCAGCGCACTAGGTGACTGAGACTTGCTCCCTGAGCCCAAAGCCCAGGCTCTTTCCACTCACACTTTCTGTCATGCTCTTTCTTCTTCACTAGATTTTGCATTTAGCTCCCATTTTTTAGTACAAGACAGTCTTCTGTGACCCTCCCAAATTCGGAGGCTGCTCTTTTGACCATGAGATAGTCATTTCATGCACTTCATTAAAATTACAAGAGCACAGAGTCCTAGAGAAGCAACTTCCCCCAGAAGCTCCTCAGGAAACACTCCAGAGTCGTCTCTCCATGAGCCTTCCTACTCCGCTGGCAGTCGGGCCTCTTTGAGGGAACATCAGCGTAGAAGTCACTTTCGTTTCTGTCTAGGCTTCTCTCCAGGCGCTCCAGTTATGGGTGTCCCATGAGCTGTTGGAAAGCATTGATGTTTTTAGGTCCTCATTTTCTAGGGCAGAGACTCTCAAACTTGAGAGTGTGTGTGAATCACCTCAGTGCTTGTGAGCACAGTTTGCCAAGCCCCACCTGTAGTCAGGGTCCCCCCTGTGAGCCAGCAGGTCTAGGGGTCCTAGAAGCTGCATTTCTAACAAGTTCCCAGGGGCTGCTGCTCTGGGAAAAACCACTCTTGTAAGGTTTTTGCCAGAATCCCTCATTTTTGTCTTTCCCTGTCCCACACTCCACTTTAAAATGATCCTCCAGACCACTCCGCTTTTACTTTCTGTAACACTCTAAGCCAGAGGAAGTAATGGCTGCCACGGAGCATTCAGTGAGATCATGGTCCTTTGGCCTGTGAAATCGGACAGAAGTGAGGTTTGTCTTTCTCCTTGGGTGGCAGGCAGAGCTCACAGTTAGGGAATCGTGTGTTTCAGGTAGTAAGAGCCGCTGAGGAGGCTGCATCCACCCTGGCCAGTTCTATCCACCCGGAGCAGTGCATCAAGGTGCTCTGCCCCATCATCCAGACGGCTGACTACCCCATCAACCTCGCCGCCATCAAGATGCAGACCAAAGTCGTGGAGAGGATTGCCAAGGAGTCCTTGCTGCAGCTCCTTGCTGACATCATCCCGGGCTTGCTGCAGGTAAGTACCCTCCCCGTGGCGGGGCCAGCTGCTGACCTGTGGAGGGTGAGACAGGCAGCAGTGGCAGGGTGGTTAGGAAAAGCCAGTCACCCCCAGGTTAGGACCTGGGAGGCTATGTGGCAATGATGCATCACAGCCTTTCCTAGTGGCTCACAGAATGAACTTTCTGTTTACTGTAAACATATTTTGATCATCTTTCTTTGTTTTTTCAACAAACCTGCATTGCACAGCTCCTGTGGACCCAGCCCAAGGCAAGATAGCCTATGGAGTGTAAGGCAAACAATGGTCCTGATCTTCTGTAGCCAACAAATAATTACTGAAGCTCTCCAAGGCAGGGGCATTGACTGGAACAGACTCTGTCAGATAAAAGCTGCATCCACTGTGTGGCACTATCTCAAGGGTGTGACAGCCCACCACAGGACACAGTGCAGCTTGTCTGGGCTTGGGGGAGAGGGCTCCTGGCAGAGGTGGTTAGAGTTGGTCCTGAAGAGACTTGGGGTTTCCCTGGGGAAAGGTAGAGAGGATTCAGCCTCACAGTTAATAAATGCTGATGTTTGCTGAGTGCTCCACTTACTTGTCGGGAACTAGATTATTCCAGGCAGAGGGAAAGGCGCAAAGGCTGAGCGGTCTCAAGGCTGTGTGGAGCACAACAGGCAGTCCCATTTTCTGTGTGGGGCCAGGGATGAGGCTGACAGGTAGATCAAGGTCCAGTTTTCGGGGCCACAGGTGTGTCTGGCTGTGGGATCAGATGTTCCCTAGCAATCACTGGAGAGTGGAGAGGTTTTACCCATGAGTGATGTCCTCATTTTTGGAAAGGCATTTTGACATACGAAATTTGCTTTACCTTTGTGAAAAATGTGAGCAAAGCAAGTCATTCTTCCCCCTTAGTTTCCTTTGCTTGTTGCTGTCTCTCTCTCAACACGTTTTGGATGGCAGCTGGGTATAGAACAGCACCCTTGTGGAGGCAGACCTGGCTAGGACTCGCCAGCCGTCTGCTTCCACACCCCAGGAGCCAGCTCACTGTTGACGCTAAGTTTTGACCTTTTTGGAGTGAAAACTCCCTGGGTTCGGTTGCAGGGCTGAGGTATGTCCTAGTTGTTACTGACAAGTCCAAGGTTGAACTGTGAGGGGATTTGTGGAAATGTTGGTGAAATAGTGACTGCGAAACAAATCTTTGATCTGATTTCCTTTTTGTGTTCCCTTTCTGGCTGTCTAGGGTTATGACAACACTGAGAGTAGTGTGCGTAAGGCCAGTGTGTTTTGCTTAGTGGCAATTTATTCCGTAATCGGAGAAGATCTGAAACCTCACCTCGCGCAGCTCACAGGGAGCAAGGTATGTATAGTGTTACCTGGGCTGGTGCACATACCTGGGCCTGCCAGCTTGCCAGAATCTGCTTGGCTGCAGCTGTGGACTCCAGACAGGTTCGGCTCATTGTTTGTGGTTTAGTTGAGCCTTAATTCTCTTTTTTTTTTTTTTTTTTTTTATTGAGACAGAGCCTCAATCTGTCACCCTGGATAGAGTACTGTGGCATCACAGCTCACAGCAACCTCCAGCACCTGGGCTCAAGCGAGTTTCCTGCCTCCGCCCCCCAAGTAGCTGGGACTACAGGTGCCCGCCACAACACCCGGCCATTTTTTGGTTGCAGCTGTCATTGTTGTTTGGCGGGTCCGGGCTGGACTCGAACCCGTCAGCTCAGGTGTACGTGGCTGGCGCCTTAGCCCATTGAGCCACAGGCACCGAGCCGAGCCTTAATTCTCCAAAAGCATTTTTTTAAAGATAAAAATTACCAATTATATAGTATAGTAATTTTAAGATAACATTAATATTATCTAGCATAGTCTATCCTAACTCCCAAATTTTGAAATGATGACATTGAGCTTCTACTTTATTCCCCAAAGAAAACAACTTAGTTTAGAAACCAGCCGCATTCTCATGGAAACACTAAAGAAACTTACCTGCTCGCTTATCAGGTTGCTGAATCGGAGCCGACTCCCTTGTGTGCGTGGGCAGTGGTAACAACCGGCTTTCACCTTGTGCCTGCCACATCCCAGGTGCAGTTCTGTGCACTTTGCATGTGTTGCCTCACGTTTACAACAACATCCCTGTGGGATAAGGACAGTCATCCCCCTTCACCTGCCCAAGGGCACACAGAGACCTGGCTCCAAGAGCCAGGCTTCTCGCTCTGCTGCCTCTCATATTCCTTTACGAGTGTTCTAGAATCAGGGGAAGGTATGGTGGCTCACTGTCCACAAGAGTGGCCAGAGTGCTTACTGGTTTAAAATCTTTTAAAAGAACAATTCCACTCTAACATACCAGACCAGGCGAGAGCAGGGAGAAGCCCTGTGCTCTGGCAGGAGGGGCACGATGGTCGGGCGGCCTGACTCCCAGAGAGGAGGGGGCTGGGCCCAGGGCTACCTTTGGAGAAAGAGCATCTATGTGGAGTTTAAAAATTCCTTGGCAGGGATGTGGGTACAAACCACTCTGTCCAATCAAGAGTGGCAGTCATGAAGCCGGAAGCGCCTGACCCCACTCCTTTTGAGAGAAGGGATTGGCAAGCGAGCCCCGTGTGTTTCCAAATCAAGCTGCTGCTTTGACACGGCGGGTGGAGATTACAGCCAGAGCCTTGCTTCCCCCAAGTTCTGGCAAAGGCAACACGGGTCGTTTGTCCAGAGCAGGCCTTCTCAGCCTCGGCGAGCTGAGCCCTTGTGCCGCCTCGTTGGGGGCAGTCTCGGGCCTTGTAGGAGGGTGAACAGCATCCCTGACCACCATTGTCTAGATCCCAGTGGCACCCCGCTCGGGGGGACAATCACTGAAACCTCCACACGGGGCCCAGATGTCCCTGGGTGGTAAGATTGCTACCAGTTGAGAACCACTGGGCCAAAAGAGACCCTTTCCTCTTTTTGTAGACAGGAATAGGCAGATAGGTTAAAGAGGCGAATGAGGCAGATGTGTGATGAATGCCCTGGGGGGCCCTGATTCTGTCCTCCAGCGTCTCTTACCCTCTCCTGCCCAGGCCCTGTCCCTGGCCTCCACCTGAAAAACACTGGGCAAGAGCCACCCAGCTGGATGTGGGACCCATGTCTGTCAGGGGTGTGCAGATGGTTCCTGGCAACCATCAGGGACCTAGGAGATCCTATTCACACAAGGAATTATATTTATCAAGTGGAGAATTCATCCAAAAATAACTTGAGTCAGACCTTGGTTTTGTCTGGCATGTTTTACTTTCCTGAGTATGAGAGCTGTTCTGTCATCTCATTTGACCCCTGTGATAAGAGACTGAGAAAATAGAGGTATGTTCTCATCTCCATTTGGCAGTCGACATGTTGCTGCAGCTCTTGGTGGCACCCTGGGTCAAGAGCCAAGTTCCTGACAAGGAGTCAGGGCTTTCTCCTCCCCATTTACAGCTTTAGACAGCTCAGGGGCTGAGGGAGATTGCCTTTAGATGACTCTGGTACCCCTTCACACCAACTCTTTCCAGAGGCCCTAGAGAGAAGAGCCACTTATAAAGTTTGCTTTGCCAAGGGAAAAAAAAAACTCAGCCATGAGTTATGATAGCTCTGGTGTGTTAATATGAGCTTTGAATGCTGTGTACACACCTCCTAACACAAACACATAAACCCCCTACTTCCCAAAGAAAACGGACAGTTGACACACCGTGGTGGTATGACTATCTCAATTTCCTAGACTAGAAACAGAATCAAACCACAGCTCCCCATTTTCTGTGGGAACAGTCTCTCTTATGGCTTAAATGAGGTTAATAAATGATACCAGGGTTTGTAGAGAAAGGCCTGATAAAAGGACAGAGAAGGAACCTGTGTGGTGGGTTTTGAGAGCTATCCCGTTGCTGTGGCAGCAACACCAGCTTCGGGTCAACCTGTCTTCTAGTCTATGTCCCCTTTTACTAGCTGTATGGCCTTGAACAAGGCCTTTCCTTTTTATTCCCTCTTCAATCTTTTTATTGTGTATACAATTACAAAATTTACCATCTTAACCATTTTATGTTTACAGTTCATTGGTATTGAGTACATTTATATTGTGTAGCTATCACCATCATCCATGTCCAGAATTCTATTCGTTTTACAAAACTGAAACTCTGCACCCATTAAACAATTCCCTGTTCCTCCCTACCCTAGCCCCAAGCAGCCACCATTCTATTTTCTCTCTCTAGGAGTTTGACTACCCTAGATATCTCACATGAGTGGAATCTCACTGTGTTTGTTGTTTGTGACTGGCTTATTTCACTTAGCATAACAGCCTCATGTTGTAGCACATGTCAGAATTTCCATCCTTTTGAAGGCTGAGTAGTATTCCATTGTGTATATAACCCATTTTGTTTATCTGTTCATTTCTTTTTTTTTTTTTTTTTTTGAGACAGAGCCTCAAGCTGTTGCCCTGGGTAGAATGCTGTAGCATCACAACTCACACCAACCTCCAATTCCTGGGCTCCAGCGAGTCTCCTGCCTCCCGCCTCCCAAGTAGCTGGGACTACAGGCGCCCGCCACAACACCTGGCCATTTTTTAATTGCAGTCATCATTTTTGTTTGGCAGGCTGGGCTGGATTCGAACCCGCCAGCTCAGATGTACGTGGCTGGCACCTTAGCCGCTTGAGCCACAGGCGCAGAACCAATCTGTTCATTTCTTGATGGACATTTGGGTTGCTTCCCAAGTGAATGATGCTGCTATAAACACTGGTACAAAAATATCTGTTAGGGCTCCTGTAACTTTGAAGTGAGTTCTGACATCAAAAATGTGAGTCCTCCAGCTTTGTTCAGAATTGTTTGGCCTTTTAGCATCTCTTGAGATTCTATATGATATTTAGGAGTAGTTTTTCTATTTCTGCAACATTTGTCATGAGGATTCTGTTATGGATTGCATTCTTTCGATTCTTTGGGATGTATACCCAGAAGTGCAGTTACCAGATCATACAGCAATTCTGTTTTGAATGTTTTGAGGAACCTCTATACTGTCTTCCCCAGTGGCTGCACCACTTTATATCCCTACCAACAGTGCATAAGGGTCCAGTTTCTCTACATCCTTGTCAACACTTGTTTGTTTTTCTTTTTTTTTCTTTCTTTCTTTCTTTTTTTTTTTTTTTTTTTTTTGATAAAGAGCCTAAATCTGTCACCCTGGGTAGAGTGCCGTGGCATCATAGCTCATAGCAACCTCCAACTCTTAGGCTCAAGCAATCTTTTTGTCTCAGTTTTTCTATTTTTAGTAGAAACAGGGTCTCACTTTTGCTCAGGCTGGTCTCAAACTTGTAAGCTCCAGCATTCCACCCACCTCAGCATCCCAGAGTGCTAGGATTATACGCGTGAGCCACCATGTCCAGCCTTTATTTATTTTTCTAATTGCCATCCTAATGGGTATTTCTCATTTGTTGAAAAGATTATTCTTTCCCGATTGAATGGTCTTGACACATTTGTCAAAAGTCATTTGACAATGTGTTATGTAGGTCTTTCCAGGCTCTGTCTTTATGCCAGTGCCTCACCGTTTCGATTACTATAACTTTGCAGTGAGTTCTGACATCAAAAGTGTGAGTCCTCCAGCTTTGTTCAGAATTCTTTGTTCAGCATCTCTTGAGATTCTATGTGATCTTTAGGATTAATTTTTCTATTTCTGCAACTTTTGTCATGAGGATTCTCTTATGGATTGCATTGCATCTGTGGATCGCTTGGGTGGCATTTATATCTTAACAATATTAAGTTTTCAACCCCTAAACATGGGATGTCTTTCATCTATGTATGTCTTCTTTTATTTATTTCAGCAGTATTTTATGATTTTCATTGTGTAATTCTTTCATCTCCTTAGTCAGTTCCTAAATATTTTATTCCTTTTGATACTATTGTACATGGAATTACTATTGTAATTACCTTTTCAGTGTGTTTGTTGATACTGTGTAGGAATGCAACTTATGTTTGCTTGTTAATTTTGTATACCACTGCTTTGGTGAATTTATTAGGTCTAATGAGTTTTGGGGGATACAGTCTTTAGGGTTTTCTACATATAATATCTATAAAATAGTTGTACATCTTCTTTTGTAGTGTGGATGCCTTTTATTTCTTCTTGCCTAATTGCTCTGGTTAGAACTTTCCATGCTTTATTAATTGGAACTGGTGAACGCAGGATTGTCTGCTTTGTTCCTGGTCTTAATGGTGAAAGATTGAAAGTATGATGCTTGCAGGCTCGGCGCCTGTGGTTGGACGGGCTAAGGCACCAGCCACGTACACCTGAGCTGGCGGGTTCGAATCCAGCCCAGGCCCACCAAACAACAATGACGGCTGCACCAAAAAATGGCCAGGTGTTGTGGCGGGCACCTGTAGTCTCAGCTACTTGGGAGGCGGCGTCAGGAGACTTGCTTGGGCCCAGGAATTGGAGGTTGCTGTGAGCTATGATGCCACGGTTCTATCCAGGGTGACAGCTTGAGGCTCTGTCTCAAAAAAAAATGAAAGTATGATGCTTGCTGTGGGCTTTCCATCTGTGATCTTCACTATGCTGAGGTAGTTTCTTTTTCTATTCCAAGTTTATAGTGTTTTTATTATGAAAGGGTGTTTAGTGTTGTCAAGTACTTTTTCTGCATCATTTGATATAATAATGTATTTTTCCCCCTTTATTCTGTTACATGTGAGGTATATTGTATCATATTTGCCTTCCAGGAATAAATCTTAGTCATGGGGTAAAATCCTTTTAATTTGTTGCTGAATTCAATTTTCTAGTCCTTTGAGAATTTTTCCATCGATGTTCGTAAGGGATATGTGTCTAGTTTTCTTGCAGTATCTGTCAGCTTTGGTATCAGGGTACAGCTGGCTGCATGGAATGAGTTGTCCCTCCTCGTCCTCTTCAATATTTTTTGGAAAAGTTTGAGAAGAATTGGAATTAATACTTCTCTAAATGTTGGGTAGAATTCACCAGTAAAGCCGTATGGTCCAGATTATTTTTGTCAGGAGATGTTTGTGTGTGTGTTTGTTTTTTAAAGAGACACTCACTCACTCTGTTGGCCAGGCATTGGTGCAACTGTAGCTCATTGTAACCTTGAATTTCTGGGCTCAAGTAATGTTCCCACCTCAGCCTCCTGATCAGTTAGGGCTATAGACACACACCACCACACCTGGCTTTTTTTTTTTTTTTTAATAAATGGGGTCTCACTGTGTTGTCCAGGTTGGTCTTGCACTCCTGGTCTTAAACAGTCCTCTGTCTTGGCCTCCCACAGTGCTGGAGTTACAGGTGTGAGCCACCAGGCCCAGCCTTTCAGGAAACTTTTCATTACTAATTGAACCTCCTTAACTAGTACTCGCTTCAGCAGCACGTATACTAAAATTGGACCTCCTTACTAGTTACAGGTCTGTTCATGTTTTCTTTCTCTTCATGATTTCAGTGTTGATAGGTTTTGTAATTCTGGGAATGTGTCCATTTCATCTAGATTTTCCAGTTTGTTGGTATAAAACTGTTTATAGTACTCCCTGATAATCCTTTTGAGTTCTGTAGAATTGGTAGTGATGTCCCCACATTCATTTTTATTTTAGTAATTTGACCCTTTCTCTTTCTTAGTCCACCTAGCTAAAGGTTTGTCAATTTTGTTGATCTTAATCAATAATAATCAATAATCAACTTTTGGTTTTGTTGATTTTCTCTATTTTTCTATTCTCTATTCTCTTTCTTTTAGCTTCGACTTTCTGGGGTTTTTTTTTTCTAGTTACTCAAGGTATAAAGTTAGATTATTGATTAGAGATCTTTTTAAATGTATTTAAAATGATATATTTGCCTCGCACCTGTAGCACAGTGGTTATGGTGCCAGCCACATACCCTGAGGCTGGCAAGTTGGAACCCAGCCCAGGTGAGCTAAACAACAGTGACAACTTCAAAAACAACAACAGCAAAAAATAGCCAGTTGTTGTGGCAGCCCCTGTAGTCGCATCTACTTGGGAGGCTGAGGCAAGAGAATGGCTTAAGCTCAAGAGTTTGAGGTTGCTATGAGTTTTGTGACGCCATGGCACTCTCCCGACATAGTGAGGCTCTGTCTCAAAAATAATAATAGGGTGGCGCCTGTGGCTCATCAAGTAGGGCATGAGCCCAGCCCCATATACTAAAGGTAGCAGGTTCAAACCTGGCCTCGGCCGAACTGCAAAACAGAAAAACAGCCAGACGATGTGGCGGGCGCCTATAGTCCCAGCTACTCGGGAGGCTGAGGCAAGAGAATCACCTGAGCCCAGGAGTTGGAGGTTGCTGTGAGCTGTGTGATGCCAGGGCACTCTACCGAGGGCGATAAAGTAAGACTCTGTCTCTACCAAAAAATAAATAAATAAATAAATAAAATATAATATAATAAAATGATATATTTCCCTCTTAACACTGCATCTGAAAAATTTTGGAATGTTGGATTTTCATTTTCATTTGTCTTAAGAGGTTTTCTAATTTACCTTGTGATTTCTTCTTTGACTCATTGGTTGTTTAAGAGTGTGTTGTTTAGGCTTGGCGCCTGTAACTCAGTGGCTAGAGCGCCATCAGTTCAGTAGCTAGGGTGGCCAGCCGTATATACCGGAGCTGGTGGGTTCAAATCCAGCCCAAGCCTGCCAAACAACAATTACAACTACAACCAAAAAATAGCCAGGTGTTGTGGCAGGCACCTGTAGTCCCAGCTACTTGTGGAGGCAGAGGCAAGAGAACCGCTTAAGCCCAAGATTTTGAGGTTGCTTTGAGCTGTCACGCCACATCACTCTACCCCGGGCGACAGCTTAAGACTCTGTCTCTGTGTGTTGTTTAATTTCTACAAATTTATGAAGTTTTAAGTTTTTTGTTTTGTTTTGTTTTTGCAGTTTTTGGCCAGGCTGAGTTTGAACCCGCCACCTCCAGTATATGGGGCTAGCGCCCCATTCCTTTGAGCCACAGGCGCAGCCCTAAGTTTTCTTTCTATTACTGATTTCTTCATCCCCTGATGGTTAGAGAAGAACTTTGTATATCTTTCTAAGGCTGTTGAGACTTAAATTGTGTACTAATATATGGTCTATCCTGGAAAATATTCTGTGTGTCTCTTGAGAAGAATATATAGAAAGAAGACTGTTGGATAGAATGTTCTCTGTATTTCTGTTAGATCTAGTTGGTTTATTATATTAAGTCCTCTGTTCCTTGCTTATTCTCTGTCTGGTTGTTCTACCCATTATTGAGAATGGAGTATTAAAGTCTTCAACTATTATTATAAAACTGTCTGTTTCTTCTTTCAGTTCTATCAATTTTTGTTTCATATATTTAGATGTTCTGTCATTACATGAATAAATATTTATGATTGTTATATCTTCTTGCTGAACTGAACCTTTTACTAATACATAATGTCAGCTCAGAGCACATAGCTCAGTGGTTATGGTGCCAGCCACGTACACCAGGGCTGGAGGGTTTTTTTTTTTTCTTTTTTTTTCATGTCGGATGGGTAATGTGCCGGCGTCGTAACAAGATTTGTGGGAGGCACATCTCACGCATGCGCATGAAAACCCAATCATCACGCTTATGAACTACAAAAGGATCGTCTGAACCTGACCTGAGCCTGCTAAAACAACATTGACAACTAGAACAACAACCAACAACAACAAAAATAGCCGGGCGTTGTGGTGGGCACCTGTAGTCCCATTTACTTGGGAGGCTGAGGCACGAGAATCTCTTAAGCCCGTACTTTCAGGTTCCTGCCATAGTAAGACTCTGTCTCAAAAATAACAATAATAATAATAATACATAATGTCCCTCTGTCTACTGTAAGCTCTTTTGATGTAAAGTCTATTTTGTCGGATATTAGTATAGCTACTCTTGCTCTTTGGTTACTACTGTTTTCGTAGAATATCTTTTTTCATTTTTTTTTTCTTCTAACCCATCTGTGTCTTTGATTCTAAAGTGAGTCTTTTGTAGATAGCATATAATTACTCATTCTGCCTATCTCTTGTCTTTTGATTGGAGAGTTAACCTATTTACATTTCAAGTATAGTTGGCCTTCTGTTTGTAAGGGTTCTATATTCAGCCAATCTTGGATCAGAATATTCAAGGAAAAACCAATTGCGTCTGTACTGAGCATGTACAGAAATTTTTTTTCTTGTCATTAATTTACTAAACAACATAGTGTAACAACTATTTTTTTTTTTTGTGACAGAGTCTCACTATGTCACCCTCGGTAGAGTGCTGTGCCATCATAGTTCACAGCAACCTCAAACTCTTGTGCTTAAGCGATTCTCTTGCCTCAGCCTCACAAGTAGCTGGGACTACAAGTACCTGCCACAGCCCCCGGCTATTTTTCTGTTGCAATTGTCATAGATTTGCTTCCATCAAAGCAGTATCTATGTTGTTTTAGCTCTCCAGGGCCAGGTTCAAACCCACCAGCCTCAGTAACTGCTCTGCTACAGGTGCCAAGCCAGTGTAACAACTATTTACAAAGTGTTTACATTGTATTAGGTATTATAAGAAATGTCGGCTTGGCACCTGTAGCTCAGCAGTTAAGGCGCTGGCCACATACACCAGTTGGGTTCAAACCCAGCCCAAGCCTGCTAAACAACAATGACAGTTACAACAAAAAAATAGTCAGACATTGTGGCAGACTCCTATAGTCCCAGCTACTTAGAAGGCTGAGACAAGAGAATCACTTAAGCCCAAGAATTTGAGGTTGCTGTGAGCTGTGCACTTTACTGAGCGCTACACAGTGAGACTCTATCTCATAAAAAAAGAAAAAGAGGGCGATGCCTGTGGCTCATCGAGTAGGGTGCTAGCCCTACTGAAGGTGGTGGGTTCAAACCCGGCCTCGGCCTAACTGCAAAGAACAGAAAAATAGCCAGGTGTTGTGGTTGGCACCTGTAGTCCCAGCTACTCGGGAGGCTGAGGCAAGAAAATTACCTAAGCCCAGGAGATGGAGGTTGCTGTGAGCACTCTACCGAGGGTGATAAAGTGAGACTCTGTCTCTACAAAAAAAGAAAGAAAAAGAAATCTAGAGATGATTTAACGTATATACAGGAGCCTTCCTTCAGAGGATTTTTGTGAGACTTAAACATGACCAGTGTAAAGCTCTTGTGAATTGTTGAGCTCATACACCTTATGACTTCTATTATCATTACCTTTTCCTCCTTCTTGCAATTATGTTCTAGACTATATAGATGGATACATTTGTGGTTTTGAGTTGAAAATAAGTATAACAATGTTCAATACCTCATCTATAACCAGCCTTTCATATAAGTGTAACTATCTTGTCTTCTAGGTTTTTTTCCTCTTTACAAACAAGTATGTGTTGGGAACCTGCTGTCTTCCCTACACTACGCGGAGGCTTGTAGGAAAAGCAGTTATCTCTGTCCTGCACTGAAGTGGTACAGAGTACAGCCAGGGAACAGGATTGGCACATAGGGAAGTTTGTGCAGCAGCACAGTGGGGTGGACCTTAAGGGCTAGGTCCTGGGCCACTGGCCTCTTAGAAGAAGTGGGACTGAGCTGGACTTTGCAGGATGGCAGCTGCGATCTGCACAGAGGGACAAAAAGCAAAGTGCAGGAAGGACCAGTGTGAATGGAGAGATGTATTCAGGGACACATTTTCTCAGAAGGCACTTGGGAAGTATTCTCATTGCTCCTTATTTTGCAGATGAAGAAGCTGAGGCTTGTAAAATAGTTTGCTTGAAGTCACACAACTAGTTAATGGTAGAGGTGAACCCAGGATTCTGTTGGATCTGTTGAGGCTCAGAGCATTAAAATCCTTGAGTAAAATGATGGCATTTTCCATCAAAGCAGTATCTATTGAATTACATGGTTAAGATTTTAAATGGAAGAATGAAAGAAACAACTGTGTATGTAGTGTAAATTGAATAGTTACAATCAAAAAATGTAAGACTGGTGACAAGCACTGCCCCCAGACAACCCCAGGCACAGACAATTGCGTAAAAGCAGGATGCTTACTACAGACACAGTTTGTGTGGAAAAGCATAACAGTTTATATGTCATAGCACCTAGAAAAATGTCTACAAGGAGACCGTCCAGTAGAGAGTACCTTTGGGGCATGGGCGGGTGGGGGTGTCAGGGATACTTTGCCTCTGTTAGAAACTCCATAGGGTTGTTCTTCGGTTTGTGATTGGAGGACCCTGCCTTCCTGGGCACCTCCAGGGGTCCCCCAGAGAACAGCCTCTGCTCCTCTAGCCTGGCTTGTACTTGTCTGAGCCCCATAGCCTGTATAGAGCAAGGCAGATAAAAGTTGTGGACAGAAAATACTCATAATTCACTTGATCTTACAAGTTGTGTGTCACATGGATTTGTATGGTATCTGCAGATACCTGTTTCTTTTTAATTAATTAGTTAATTTATTTATTTATGAGACAGTCTTGCTTTGTTGCCCTCAGAAGAATGCCGTGTGTCAAATTCTTGGGCTCCAGTGATTCTTTTGCCTCAGCCTCCTGACTACAGGGACCTGCCACAACGCCTGGCTAGTTTTAGAGACAAGGTCTTACTCTCAAACTCCTGAGCTCAAGCAATCCACCGATCACAGCCTTACATTACAGGATTAAGATGACAGGCATGAGCCACCTCGCCCAACTTTTTTTGTGTTTTTTTTGTTTTTTTTTTTTTTTTTGAGGCAGAATCTCATTTTGTCACCATTGGTAGAGTGCTAGGGCGTCATAGCTCACAGCAATCTCAAACTTTTTTTTTTTTTAAAGAGACAGAGTCTCACTTTGTCGCCCTCTGTAGAGTGCTGTAGTGTCACAGCTCACAGCAACCTCCAGCTCTTGCACTTAGGCAATTCTCTTGCCTCCACCTCCTGAGTAGCTGGGACTACAGGCGCCTGCCACAACGCCCGGCTATTTTTGTTGCAGTTTGGCTTGGGCTGGGTTCAAATCTGCCACCCTTGGTATGTGGGGTTGGTGCCCTAATCACTGAGCCACAAGCGCCACCCAACCTCAAACTCTTGGGGTTAAGTGATTCTCTTGTCTCAGCCTCCCAAGTAGCTAGGACTACTGGCTTATTTTTTAGAGATGAGGTTTCACTCTTGCTCAGGCTAGTCTTGAACCTGTGAGCTCAGGCAATGCACCCACCTCGGCCTCCCAAATGCTAGGATTATAGGTGTGAGCCATCTCGCCCGGTCCTAGCCTTCTTTTTATTCTTAATATGATCAGGCAAATTAGCAACATCAACAGATTAGAAGTACTCAACATATATTTATTAAGTACCTACTGTGTTATGCCATTCTACATATATTAAGGGCCCCAGGGGCATAAGTTAAAAGCATGAGATCACAGATGTGAAACCCCTTAAGTGGTGTAAAGCGTGATGCCAGTCTGAGTGAAGGCTATTCTGTGACGCAGTGTGTGGCCCCCGGGGGTGGTCTGATCTTGTGTGAAGTAATGATGAGCATGCTCAGTCTGACTTTAGCAGGAGCCATGGAAGTTGGAAGGAAGGAATAGTCGCATCAGATGTCCAGGTCAGGGGAAGGTTTCTTGGGGGTGGCCTTTGAGATAGGTTACAGAAGCTGCTGTGTATCAGTAAGTTCAGCACAAAGGAATGGGGTGTGCTGGTGGAAGGGACAGCTTCTGCATAGGGTATGAAGCTTAGGAGGCTCGCCCTCTGACTTCAGCCTGACTGCTTTAGCCTGCAGAGTGGAGCTCCCACCCTGCTTCTCCCCCAGCTCTGATGAAGGCCCTGTGGCCCCAGCACCAGGCAGTGCCTCCAATGAGTAGTCAGCATTCTGGAAATGTTCGGGGGATGAATTCTTCAACCAGGGAACTAAGGACATGTTATTTTCTTATTGTTATGTAGAATTTTTCTTCCTGTTTCCTACTTCCTTTTTTTTTTTGAGACAGAGTCTCACTTGGTCACCCTTGGTAGAGTGCTGTAGTGTCACAGCTCACAGCAACCTCAAACTCTTAGGTTTAAGTGATCCTCTTGCCTCAGCCCCCAAGTAGCTGGGACTACAAGCACCCACCACAATGCCCAGCTATTTTTTAGAGATAAATAAATCACTCTGGCTCAGCTTGATCTCAAACCTATGAGCTCAGGCAATCCACCCGCCTTGGCCCCCCAAGTGCTGGGATTACAGGCATGGGCCACTGTGCTCAGCCCAGTGTTTCCTGCTTTCTGATTGCTCTTCCTTCTGCTAATTGATGTTTGTCTTCTCTTTTCAGATGAAGCTACTAAACTTATATATAAAGAGGGCCCAGACCACGAACAGCAACAGCAGCTCCTCCTCTGATGTTTCCACGCACAGCTAATGGCAGCACCAGTCTCTTGTGCAGACTTACAAGCAATTGGTGTTGCCTCTCCCCACCCCCATCATCGGCTGTCCTGTCCGTGCAAGGAGGCCCGAACATATTTATTACAATCAGTATTTCAGTCCCTTCCAGCTTTTATGTAGAATCTTACTGGTATTGAATGTAAAGGAAGCAAGGCCTGTGTTGTAGTTTTCATATAAAACAAAAGGAATAAGAAAGAAAGAGCCATACTGAAACAAGTCTTGTGCAGCCTGCTGAGATCATAAAACCATGTGTGTGGAGTGCAGTTTAGTCAGAGCTCTCTAGGCACTGCTTGGTAGAAAGTAGCTTTTTTTTTTTTTTTTTTTCCAGTTAATAACAGATTTGGGGGGTGAGGTGTGTGTTACTCTGTGTTCCTTCTTCATAGCTGATTTTCTTATGAGTATGGTCTGCGTGGGGCAGAGCCTGCCCCTTTCACAGCCAATACTGTGGAGGGTTGTAAGGTTGTATGTCTTTAAGTTGTGTTTTTAGACCTATTGAAAATGGGAATCAAGTCTTGGTTAAAAAAAAAAAAAAGAAAGAAAGAAAAGAAAAAAGCCTGAAGATGGCCTTTCAACAAACACTGGAATTTCACTTGTCCAGATGGGAGGGCAGCTTGCCCTCACTTTTAGCACAGACTCCAGAGTGTACCTCTTGGACTCCTTCCAGTCCCCTAAAAAACTTCACAGACAAGGTCCCTACCCAGAGCTTTCATGCAAAAGAACCTTTCACATTGAATTCCAGACACAAAAATAAGGTAAATTTGTAGCATCATTTAGAGGAGCATGAACAGGCACTTCACAAAGCACAGAAGATGGAGGAGAAGTCTGTCTTACTACTAAGGTCTTGGGGAACGGCCTGCTGAGGGG
Organism: Perodicticus potto; assembly: GCA_963574655.1. Taxonomy (NCBI): domain Eukaryota; kingdom Metazoa; phylum Chordata; class Mammalia; order Primates; family Lorisidae; genus Perodicticus; species Perodicticus potto. Next base: position 20,357 of record CAUYRH010180295.1, read on the forward strand.
CCTTGGTGATTCAAGTTCACCACCGGCATCTTCCATCGCTCCCTGCAAGCTTTACCTAAGCTGCTCAGTTCTAAGGTGTTTTCAGTTGATCTGGAATATGGCAGGTTTACCATCTCAGTTTTGACTTCTCTGTTTAATTTGGGATTAAGAACAAAGGAAAGTATAGTGAGACAAGCTATCAGAACCATTTTGTTTATTTTATAAACCATAGTACTTCCTTGATTGTCTGTGGGAATAATCATTGTTTAAGGAAAAAGTAATTATGCATGACGATTGCAGAAAAACAGGATTTGAAACACACTTTTAGAATCTCTTTCCTTCTACAGGGAACCACCAGGCCCCCTTTTTTAACCTCACGAGAGCCTGATTGCTCCAATAGACCTAACTATAGGTTTGGAGTCTGGTTGAATAAATTTTGAGTAAAATTCTCAAGCCAAATTGAAATATTATACAATCATGAAGACTTAACGTTGTCTCCTGCTGTTCTACTTTATATCTGTCAAATTGAACTGATTTTTCTGTAAGGAAAAGCTTCCTTTGATGTTGGTTTTAATAAGGAATCTGTTATTCCAGTGCAGAGTCCACTGGAGATGCTAGGACTGACAGCAGAGGCTGGTGCCCGGTGTGTGGTTCTCACTGCTGATTTCTACAGAATCCCCCACCCCTTTCTGCTCTGACCCTCTAGATTGATGTGGGAAGTTGTCAAAGGTAGATACTTTATCTGGAAATAAGCACTGAAAACGTATGCCCCCATAATGCCCAGGAGCAGTGGAGCCAGGGTCAGTCACTGCTGTCTGTGTGATGTGTGCAGGGGCGTCTTACACAACTGCAGGACCCCACTGCTACTGTTAGGGAACTTCAGGAGTGTATTTTAAGTGATGAGATATTATTGACTTTGGCTCAAAACTAGTGTGACCAGGCCTTACTTTCGTTGATAAATGCTATTTGTTAATATTTCAAGTATTTCTTTTTTCTAGTCTACAAGTGAGCCAGGATGTTTTTCGGTTACTCCCCTGTTACAGAAATGTGTGTCTGGCTCGGTTATTGATGAGTTCTTGTATGTATGCTAGCTGCAGTTTAGGAACACCGTTCTCCTTGAGCTCTGACTCTAAGAAGTTCACCAAGCTCTCAGTGTCATTGAGAAGGATCTCGAGCATTGCCTCATGTCCTCGCTGTACTCACAAAGGGCTAGCCTCGAATGTCACTTGCCCGGTCTTCGATCTCCTGACTTTGAGATATAGTCACTTCGCAGATCTCTTGGCCTCGGTCTGAAAACTGTTGCCTGCCACACCAAGGAGACTCGCATGCCACCACCACCTCACTGGGAGGGTGGCTGCGCCCACTGCCCCCGAACCCACCTGACAGCTGCAGCTGCCTTGCCTTGCTGCCACCTCCCTCCAGGGCCCCTTTTCAGACAAAACAACAGAACATAAAGAGAAAAGCACCCATGACTGTGTTTGCCTCCCCTGACTGCTTGACTGTCCAGGGCTTGAAACGCCCTTGCCGCACTGCTAGGGGACCAGTTGGTCTGACTTGCTTCCTTCAAGCTGCTGCCTCTGCAGCCAGGGTCTGTGCAGGGTGTGGCCGGGTCCTCTGGGCACGCGGCCGCCTTCAAGTGCACTGTGTGTGCTTCCCAGACCTGTGGCAGATGCCAGGACCTGCCTTTTCTATGCGCCTCACTAGCTTACCACCCTGTGCAGATAATGCAACCTGTTTTGTCTCATAAATCTTTTTCTTTCCCTGCCACCCTTTATTTATCAAGCATAATGTTATACTTTAAAGGACAGCAAATATAAACTTTATAGGATCCCACCAGGACTTTGCTAACAATGTTTGGAAATAACAAAAGAAATGCTCTGAAAAATATCAGCCACCAGAATAGTTTTGTTGGAGCTGTGTTCACACGCATGGTCCCCACACCCCAGGTTGGGTGGGTTTTTGTTTTTTGGGTTTTTTGGGCTTTTTCATGTTACATCCATATCTGTATTTATATCTTGTTTCACTTTCAAGTGTATCACGGCAAATGTACAGATTTTTTTTGTTAATAATGTGCTAGGATTTGCTACAAAAGAAAACAAACAAACAAACAAAAAAAAAACAACCCTTTTGAGTTTGCCCTAGAATAAATGAAACTTAATTCAGTATCCTGTGTTGATGCTGTTTTTATTGTCTCTGGCCCCATGGACAGCTGGTCCCATCTCTCTGCCAGTAGAACGTGGCCATATTTATTAAGAATTCAGTAGGAAGAGGCTCAGCGTCTATCGCACAGTGGTTATGGCGCCAGCCACATACACCAAAATTGGCAGGTTCGAACCCTGCCCGGGCCAGCTAAAATGACAATGACAACTGCAACAAAAAATAGCCGGGTACCTGTAGTCCCAGGTACTTGGTAGTCCAAGGCAAGAGAATCACTTAAGCCCAAGAATTTGATGTTACTGAGAGCTGTGGTGCCACGGCACTCTACCGAGAGCAACATAGACTGCGTCTCAAAAAAAAAAAAAAAAAAAAAAAAACAATTCAGTAGGAGTATGTCAAGAGAGCTCTTTCTCCTGGTACAAACAGGTCCACCTGAGAAATGTCTCACCTGGTGGGGTCCCCAGGAGTGGCTGCTGTGCTGTGCATGCAGTGACAAGGTCAAGGATGGAGATGTGTGGGCTGTGTGGGGAGATCCTGGGACTAGACCGAGAGCTGCTGAGAGCAGGGGGTCCCCCATGCGCCTGCTGCCTCTTCTGTGCCAGTCAGCAGGTTGGGGGGGAGGGGTGTATGATGTGAAGGGCTCTGGGTCCACTTTGGAGCCTTTTTATTCTCCAATTTTTTAAATTGTGGTAAAATATACATTGCACAAGATTTACCTTCTTAAAGCATTTGTAAGCACACCATTCAGTGGTGTTAAATACATCCCGGTGGTTGTGAGCCAGCACCATCAGGATATTCTGGAATCCATCTCCATCTGGTAAAACAAGCCCCACATCCATTAAGTGCTGATTCCCATTCTTCCCTCCCTCAGCCCCTGGCACCGCTGTTCAGATTTCTGTCTGTAAGTGGAATCATAGACAATATTTGTCCTTTTGTGACTGGATTATTACAGTTAACATCATGTCCTCAAGATTGATCCCTGTTGTCACACATCAGAATTTTCTTCCTTTTTAGGGCTGAATGATAATCCATTGTGTGGATAGATCACATTTTGAGAAGCTGTTTATTGAAAACAGTTTGTCTTTTCCATCATGTTCCATGGTATCTCTCAGGTACCACTATCCCATGACCTTATGCCCCTTACTCCAGTGGCCCACAGTCTTGCACCTGTTTGGAGACGTGACTGCAGGCTGCTCTGAATCACAGATACTTGAGAATCCCACCTCCACCCCTCCCCTTGGGCAAGTCATTCACTTCCTGCCTCAGGGTTATCATTTATAAATTGGGTGAAAAACTTGGGAGGGAGCTGGCCCAGAGTAAGTGCTCCCTGTGTTCACCTGCCCTGCCTCCCACTGAGGACTCTGAAAGCCAAAGAGGGTGAAGTGTGCAGAGTCAATTATTCATTAGCAAACGTGGAAAGCCCCTGGGGGCCTGGGTCCAGGTTCAGGCAAGGCTGGCTGTGCAGCTTTCTATATTTGGCCCTTTAGCCCTGGTGCCATTGCCCCTCCTTAACCAACACTGACCTTAAAAATGGCTGCCATGAAGTCTTTGCCATTTTTAAGAAGGTCATACATCAGCCATGGCTGGGGTTGTATAGAGGCCATCAGTGTTCTTGGCTTTGGGGAATCTGAATGGTCTCTCCAAAAAATGCATCTTTCCACTCAGTATTTGTTTGTTTGTTTTGAGACAGATTCTCACTTTGCCGCCCTGGTAGAGTGCCATGGCGTCATAGCTCACAGCAAACTCAAACTCTTAGGCTTAAGCGATTCTCTGGTCTCAGCCTCCCAAATAGCTGGGACTACAGGTGCACCCCACAATGCTGAGCTATTTTTAGAGACAGGGGTCTGTCTCCCTCTGGCTCAGGCTGGTCTCAAACCTGTGTGCTCAGGCAACCTGCCCGCCTTGGCCTCCTAGAATGCTAGGATTACTGGTGTGAGTCACCACACCCAGCTTTCCACTCAGTTTTGCACATAATCATAGGAGGTTCCAGGACCCCATGGAACTGTCTGAGGGCTCCGAGGGGGAAACCTCTGGCTTAAAGACCCCTGCTCTGACATTCTTAGATTGCTTAGTGGGAAGCAGCTGACAGGCAGTATTAACATCATTTGCGAGGCACTTAACACATCTGAAAAATTCTCATCTGTAGCATTGTACTGATTTTTACACCAATCCTGAGAAGTAGATAAGGAAGGTGCTGTCACATTGGGTTTCCAGATGAGGAAACAACCACAGAAAGAGCCCCAGCTACAAGCACACCCCTCTGGACTTACTGGAACTCCTCAGAGTGCAAGACAAAATCCCTGGAGGGGCTTATGAAGTAGAACGCAGAGCCTGCACCCAGTAGGGCTGGGGTGAAAATGTGCAGGTCTAAGTTCCCAGGTGATGCTGATAGTGCTGGTCTGGGGACCACACTTTGAGAACCTTGAAGGGCATTTTGCTTCAAACATGATTAGTCCTAAGATTTTGGACAATCCGTTGAGACAAGCAGTTGGAGGAAATAGGGCTTAGACTCAGGAATGACGGACCATCCCCATCATGTCATTAAGGGTAACTGGTGACCAGCTAACTTAGTATCTGGGCAAGGACTTTTGGGACTGAAGTGGGATAGCATTAAAGAAGGGAAGCCGCATGGGGGCTAGGCTGCCTGGGCAAAGGCTCTCCTCAGGGAAAGCTCTTCCCTAGCAGGCTCAGCCCATTTCCTCTAGTATTTATTAACTCAGACTTAGGTGGCTCCAGGCAAGAACGGGCAAAGTTCATGTGAATGGGTATCTAATCCCAGATTATGTATTGAAAAGACATGAAAATGCTTCCACACCGTGCCCTCAGATTCCACCTACTGCCAGGGCTGAGGCCCAGAGGTTGACTCTCCAGGCCCTCAGCCCCCAGAGGCACAGCCTTCCCAGGCCAATTCCCAAGCAGCTCTGAGATGCCCCTGCCTCCCTTGGTGCCAGGTCAGGCGCCCAGGTTCCAGCAGGAACAGTCAGGGTGGGCAGCGCCACCTCCCACAGCGGTGTTTCAGGCTCGGTGCCTCTGTGGCCTCTGCTCCCCCACCATGAGGACTTGGAAGGCTCCCCAGGTGGGTCCAGCACCAGCCCCTAGTCCTGCCATTCCCCCCTGGATAACTTCCTCATCCTTCAGTAGTGACAAGAGCTGGCACCTGCTGAGTGCTCACTGCCTGACTAGCTCTTCAATGCTTCATTGAGCTTTCTGACTTACTCCTTACAACAGCCCTATGAGGTAGGTCCTATGAATATTTCCATTTTGCACACAAGAAATGTGCACAGAGAGGTTGAGTAACTTGTCTGGGGTCACACAGCTAATAAGGAGGAGTATTGGTATTCAAAACCAGAAGTCTAACCCTAGACTGAACCAGAGTCTCATCTTGTGACTCTGTCCTTCTCTGAGCTTCTGTTCCACTTCCCAGCCCCCTGACTCTTACTAGCAAGTTTGGGGGGTCCTGGGTACAGGCCTGCCCAGCTGTCAGCTGTATGGGCTACACGAATGTTTGTCAGCTCAAGGTTTGGGCAGCCCTCTTTCGAAGTGGGCCTGGTAAGGACAGCGAGGCCCCCTTGGGGTCAAGTCTGGGGCTTGACTCTAATCCTAAGTGGCTCTAGCCAAATGACTCTAGGTAAGGGCAACCTCAGTTTCTTTCTCTTTGAAATACTAGGAGATGGGAAATGGGGGGTTGTGAGAATTAGCTTGCTATGTTGAAGTCCCTAACATAGTTCTTGACAACCTCAACAAATGCCAGCCACCCTGATTCTTATATTATTGTTGTTATTACTATTATTGAGGCACCTTCCCTGTATTTGTTTGGTTTTGTTTGGGTTCTGTTTTTTTTTTTTTAAGACGAGACTCTCTCTGTTGTCCATGCTAGAGTGCCATGGCCTCCGCCTAGCTCACAACAATCTCAAAATCCTGAGCAAGAGATCCTTCTGCTGCAGCCTCCAACTGGCTGGGTCTACAGGCATGTGCCATAATGCCAGGCTGATTTTTCTATTTTTAGTAGAGACAGGTATTGCTCTTGCTCAGGCTGGTCTGGAATTCCTGAGGTCAGAGAATCCTCCTGCCTCGGCCTCCCAGAGGGCTAGGATTACAGGTGTGAGCCCCTGCTCTAGACCATGCCCAGTTTTTGACACGGATGAAGCTCAGTAAATGTTTAGGCAAACATATGAAAGATTTAGCACCTCTGCCCCTTAATACACCGTTTTATACACCTGGACTTCCATGTGTCTCTCTCATCTGCGGAGGGGAGAGGACAGTGCGAGTGTCCGCTTCTGTTGAGAGGTCCCTCTGTGCTAGCTCCTCCTCGCGCGCGCAGCCCTGTCCTCTCTGCAGCGCGCCCGCCACCCCACGCCTGAGGTGCCCTGGCCGTCCCCGCGGGACTCCAGATTCGCACAGCAGCCACCTTAAGGCCTCCTAGGCGCCTCCGATGGAGCATTGCCAGGCTTTGCCTCCCTAGTCTGTGGTTCCATATTTTGGATATGCTAATACCAGACCCCGCCCCAGCCTCCACCCCACCCTCCGCCCACCCCTCCGTGTTCAGAATCCGCGGCCCAGCGGTGTCCCCGGCCTCCCCTCCTTCCCCTGCCCCCGCCCCGCCCGTAGGCAGCCGCGAGCCGCTCCGCCCCTCTCCTGATGAATGAATGAGCGTGCGGTGCCTCCAGGAAGATGTGACCTCAGGGGCGCCACTCCTGGGACTTTTTCCTGTTTATCTGTTTAGTCAGGAGCCCTGCCACGGTCCTTCAGAACTTAGCTGCGGCGACCAAACTGCCTGGGTTCAAGTCTTGTATGACCTTTGCAAGTTATTTGACTTATTCATGCCTCAGTTTCTCCCCCTGAAGGGGGAGAGTATCGATGGCGAAAGTACCTACCTCGAAGGCTATTTGTAAATCACCGAGAAATATCGAGTACCCTGTCGCCCCGTGTCCGGTTACAGGTGGCTCGGCAGCAGCTGGGCCACTCTGAGGGTCCCGCCCGGGCTGCAGCGCTGGCTTCCCCAGTTTTTACCTGTTCAAGCTCAGGTGAGCCTTTCGGGTTCTCTTAACCCCCAAGTTAGGAGGCCGCATGACCGGAAAGCAGGCTGTAAAGGAGAAGATCATATACCTTATTTAGGCCGTAAATTCCATCAGTTCCACACCTGGACCCGCCCTGGACGACCCCCCTCGTGAGGGTCTCCAAGCACGCCAGGCAAGGGGCTCAAGGCCACGGGATCCCCAGTGGCCAAAATCAAGACACAGCCGAAGGGTGCCCAGAAAGAACAGACAGAGAGTTTGTAGATGCTTGAAGTGAAAATGGACGAGCTGCAGCTGCATTCATCAACCCTGACACTCCCACAACCGGACAACTGTCACAGAAGAACGCAGAGTATTTTACCATTTCTTTCTTTCTTTTTTTTTTTAGAGACAGAGTCTCACTTTATTGCCCTCAGTAGAGTGCTGTGGCGTCACAGCTCACAGCAACCTCCAACTCCTGGGCTTAGGCGATCCTCTTGCCTCAGCCTCTGGGGTAGCTGGGACTACAGGCGCCCGCCTCCGCGCCCGGCTATTTTTTGTTGCAGTATGGCCGGGGCCGGGTTCGCTAGCCACTGAGCCACGGACACCACCCATTTTACCATTTCTTTAAGCTCACAATAACCAAAACAATGTGTTTTTTAGAGACACACACGTGGTGGGGGGCGGTGTAAAAATATACAAAGTAAGCGGATATGAAACAAATTCAGAGAGGGGTTTGTTCAGGGTAGCAGGGAATAGGACAGGAGGAAGGAGCCACAAATTGCAGTGATGTGAGTGAGGTCCAGCTTCATAATTTTGGGGGTGGGTCCACAGGCCTGTGTCCTGTTATCACAGCCCGTAACTAACATGTACATTTTCCTTTGCACGTGACAATAGATTATCAACTATTAAATAATTCAAAAACAAAAAGTGTATGAGAATATGAAGTTATAAGGTGGTCATTTAGATATGTGTCTTAATTCTTTGGATCATCATAGACATGAGAACCCCCAAATTTGAAATTCCCATAGAGAATTTACAGACCCCTGAGAATATATTTGTGGACACTTGTTCAAGGAATCCACCCTACGTGAGACTGTCCGAAGTCCGAACCTACCTCTAAAGTCCTGCCCACAGCCTGTGTTGAGGGGACAACCCCAAATACAGGGCACGAACCCCACCTTATAAAAACTTTTGGCCCGCAGCAATGGGGAGGGCATGGTGGACCTTCCTTCTTTCCAGCCCCCGTTTCTCACAGATGCTCAGGCCTCACACGGCAGCCGGACTTTGTCACCTTCAACTTGTGTTCCTCCTCTGCTCTTTCCTGTCCCACTTGGTTTTGCCTCCTAATGAAGGCCAAAAGGGGAAATCACAAATTCTGAGGTCTTTTATAATCTTTGAAACATCTCCAAAATATAGGACAAGAGACCCAGGAGAGACCCACTCCGAGAGGCAGGTGTGCAGGGAGATGGCTACTCTTGGAATTATCAGGCTGCAGAGGACAGACGGGGCTGAGGGTGATGGGCTGGCTTAGCACCTGTCCCAGCCCGCAGTACCTCCGGCCCGCAGTACCTCCGTCTGCTGCTGAGCCAAAGGCCCTCAGTGCTCAGGTTCCTTGAGCAGGTCTGCCAAAGACATGCACCTCACAAGGTGGAAACAGCTTTGGCTGAGGATGGACACAATGGTGGTGACATTTGGTTCTTGTGGGACAGCCCAGGTGCAGGCTCTAACTTCTCCCTAGTCTCAGCTACTAAGCTGCAAGTGGCAGCCACCAAGAATTGGAAAGGAATTTTCCCTGTCATTTCAACATTTTTAATGTTGTTCTTGCCCCCTTGGCCCTCCCAAAGATAATGTCCACTCTGAAGAAACCCTTTCTGCTTAAACTAGCTAGGGAGGACTCCCAATCCTCTGTAATGGAGAGCCCTGAGCAATGGAGAGACAAACAACTAGTGAGGTTATTAAGTCAGAAATGTCCAGTTCCCTTAAGTACTAAGTTTGACAGTTGATATCTCTGACGTTTCATCTGGATGCTTTTTTTTATTGTGAAGGTACATCTTCATTCTTTTTTTTTTTTTTTTTTTTGAGACAGAATCTCACTATGTCACCCTCTGTAGAGTGCTATGACGTCACAGCTCACAGCAACCTCCAACTCTTGGGCTTAAGTGATTCTCTTGCCTCAGCCTCCCAAGTAGCTGGGACGACAGGCACCTGCCACAACACCCACCTATGTTTTGGTTGTAGTTGTCATTGTTGTTTGGCAGGCCTGGGCTGGGTTCAAACTTGCCACTTCCTGTGTATGTGGCTGGTGCCCTAGCTGCTGAGCTACAGGCACCAAGCCTGTTCTAGTGATTTTAATCTTGAAAATAAGCCACATGGGTGACCTGAGACCAAGTTGGATACTGATGAGCTGAAAGCTGTAGTGGAAGCAAATCCATCTCAACCTACGTGTGAATTAGCAGCTAGGTTTGATGTTACTATTCCAACAATATTGGACCACTTAAAACAAACCGGCAAGGGAAAGAATCTGGATAGATAGGTTCTGCATAAATTAAACAAGCAGAAGAAGAGAAATTGTCTCAAGCTTGCCCTTCTTTTCTGTCATGACATAAAGGTTAAGCATTTCTACATGATTGTTATGTCATGACGAGAAATGGATTACTTTTGACAATTGCAAACATTCGGCACAATGGTTAAGGTAAAGACGAAGTGCAGAAACACAGTCCAAGGCCAAATATATTTTGATATATCATCAAAAAAAGCTACTAGTGTAGCTGGGATTATCCACTATTGCTTCATGTAACTGGTCGGTCGATTACAACAGGTGTGTACTACAATCAATTCGATGAAATGATGAGGATGCTTGTGATTAAGCAGCCAAGATTGCTCAATATATATAGGCCATGGCTCAGCGCCTGTAGCTCTGCCACATACACCAGAGCTGGCAGGTTTGAATTCAGCCCAGGCCTGCCAAACAACAATGACAACTACAACAAAAATGCAGCTGGGCATTGTGGCAATGCCTGTAGTCCCAGCTACTTGGGATGCTGAGGCAAGAGAATTGCTTAAGCCTAAGAGTTTGAGGTTGCTGTGAGCTGTGATGCCACGGCACTCTACCCAGGGCGACAGCTTGAGACTCTGTCTCAAAAAAATAGATAGATAGGCCAGTCCTCTTGCAAGACAAGGCTCAACCACACGTCACACAAACAATGCTTCTCAAACTACAGAAGCTGGTCTTGGTCGGAAGCTGTCTGTCATCTACTGTATTAACCAGAACTTGCCCCAAATGACTGCCACTTCTTTAAGGCTTTGGACCACTTCTTATAAGGAAAAATACTCAATTTTCAATGAGTGTTAAAATCACCTTTTGAGATTTCATCACTGGATGCTCTCCAGGATTCTTCACTGCTAACAGACCCAAGATACTGTTAAGATGGCAACATTGCATCGATAGTTTAGGTGCATATTCTGATTAATCGTATTGCTTCTGGTTTGAGATGTAATAAACTAAACTTTTGATGTGAAATTTGACATCTCATATTTAATGTCCTAAATAACATAGAGGTACCATATGACTCAGCAACATCAAACCTAGATATTTATTTACCAAGAGAATTGAAACCACAGTAGAATCTCTATAAGTTGACCACTCAAGGGACTGTAACAAACTGATGAACTTGGGCAGGTGGTCACCGTAAGGAACTAGGCCTGCTGCACTAATGCATACAGACATGTGGTGCATGTCTGGTCTATGAGAATTAGGGCAACTTAAGGAGGTGGTTGATGTATGGAGATGGTCAATTACAGAGGTTCTGCTGTGTACATGCACACAAAAACTTATCTGCTATAGTTTGTAGCAACATTATCATCACGAGAAAGCAGAAACAATAATGTTCATCAACTGATCGATAGATAGATAAAATTTAGTATATTCATACAATGGAACGTTATTCACCTATGAAAGGGGATGATGTACTAATACACAATACAACATGGATGAACCGTGAAAACATTGTGTCAAGTGAAAGAAGCCAACACAGTTATATCTACGATTCCATTTACATGAAATGTCCAGACCAGGCAAATCTGGGGAGACAGAAGGTAGATTAGTAGTTGCCAGGGGTTGGGGGGAAGTGGGAGAATGGAGAGTAACTGCCAGTGGATACAAAATTTATTTAGGGAATAATAAAAATATTCCGGAATTAGTTAATGGAGATGGTTGCACAGCTAAAAACCACTATATTGTACACTTAAACAGAAAAGATGAGATATACAATATATTAATAAAATATCATGCCAAAGTATGGATGAAATGGGTGAATTATAGAAACATATCAATGAAAACTGACACAAGAAAAAAATAAACTATTACTTTTACACAGGAAAATGTCAAGCCCAGATAGTTGCCTTTATAAATTTTGTCAAAAAAAAATTTTTTTTTTTTTGAGACAGAGTGTCACTTTATTGCCCTCGGTAGAGTGCCGTGGCATCATAGCTCACAGCAACCTCAAACTCGTGGGCTCAAGTGATTCTCTTTCCTCAGCCTCCCTTGTAGCCAGGACCACAGATGCCCGCCACAATGCCTGGCTATTCTTAGAGACAGGGTCTTGCTCTCGCTCAGGCTGGTCTTGAACCCGTGAGTTCAGGCAATCCACCTGCGTTGGCCTCCCAGAGTGCTGGGATTACAGGCATGAGCCACCGTGCCCTATCAAACATTTAAGGAAGAAAAAGAATGCCAGTCCTACACAAACTCCTCTAGAAAATAAAAACAGAGGACACACCATCTTATCAGGTCAGCATAACCTTGTTAACAAACCTGATAAGACATTATCAGAAAAGAAATTACAGACCAGTCTCACTCAGTAACGTAGATATAAGAGTCCTGCATAAAACATTAGTAAGTGGAATCTTGTAACAGACAGTGGTCAGGTAGTGTTTACTCCAAGGATGGCTTAACATTAGAAAATCAATTAATGAAATTCATCTCATGCAGAGTACAGAAGAAAAATCATTATCACCAATAGATATAGAAGCAGCATTTGATAAAATTCAATGTCCATTTATGATTTCAAAAATACTTTTAGCAAACAGAATAGAAGAAAACCTTGCTAATCTGATAAAAGTTACATATTAAAAATCCTCAGAGCAAATATCATACTTAATGATGAAATGTTGAAAGCTTTCCCTCTGTGATCTGGAACAAGGCAAGGTTGTATATTATCACTATTTTTATTGAGCATTGTACTGTAGAAGGGCAAGGAAAAAGGATTAAAGGCATAAAGTTTGGAAGGGAAGAAATAAAAATCTTAATTTGCGAATGAAGTGATTACACAAGAAGGAAATACACAAAGTTATTAATAATTATTAGAATTCGTAATAACTGTAGCAAAGTTACTGAACAAAATTCAGAGAAAACTGTTTGTATATGTAAACACAAATAGAGAATGGAAAATTTCAAAAAATATGGTTTCTAATAGGATAAAAATCTTGAGTTCCTAGAAGTAAATTTAACCAAAAAAATGAGAAAAACTTCTTGGAAGAAAACTACAAAGAATGTCTTATGAGAACATAAAGATTTAAGTAAATGGAGAGATATGTTCATGAATTGGAAGGCATAATATTGTAGTCTCTAGTTCTCCTCCTAATAATTTATATACTTAATTTAATTCTAATAGAACTCTCCAGAGATGTTCTTCTGTATCTTGATCAGCTGATTTTAAACTTTATGTGGAAATGTAAAGGGACAAGGCACTCTTGAAGAAGAAGAAAATCAAGATGAGAGGATTTGTTCTACCAGAAATCAAGATTTGTTTTTTTATGTGTGCAAGGCCCTACAATTTAATCAATCTGTTAGGTTTTAGGAATTCACTCCTTTTGAATCTCGCCTAGAAGGGAAGTGACACAGAATTTTAAGATTTTACTTTCTACATGACAACAGTATTAATACAGCTTAATCTGAAAAAAGTCTAGCCAGAAGCATGTTGACTAATTTGCCTATAGAATTGGTGAAATCAATTATTACACCAAAACAAATTATTTAGGAGATAATTAAGGAGAATATTGTCATGATTTCAGGATCGGGAAGAATTCATTTTTTTTAGACAGAGTCTCAAGCTATCCCTGGGTATAGTGCTGTGGTGTCATAGCGCATAGTAACCTCCAATTCTTGGACTCAAGGGATCCTCTTGCCTCAGTTTTTCTATTTTTAGTAGAGACAGGGTCTTGCTTTTGCTCAGGCTGGTCTTGAACCCATGAGCTCAAGCAATCTACCTGACTCGGCCTCCCAGAGTGCTAGGATGACAGGCGTGAGCCACCGCGCCCAGCCAGGGAAGAATTCTTAAATTGGACACAAAGAGGATTAATCATTGAGGAATGGATGAATAAAGAAACTCATTAAAATGAATAACTTCTAGTTATTACTGGAAGAATTATTAAAAGAATGAAAAATAAAACACAGAGTGGGAAAATATATTTGCAATATACTTACCCAATAAAAGGCTCAATATCAAAATATAATCAAGAAAAATCTTTCATAAATGATAAGAAAATGTCAGGCAATCTAGAAGAAAAGTGGGCAATAGGCTAGAAGCTCACAAAACTAGAATCCATATGAAAATATAAGGTGGTCAGTCACATTCAGTAATCATGGAAAAATGCAAATTAGAACCAAAGTGAGACACTTCTGTGCACACCTACCAGAATGGCTAAAATTAAAAAGACTAGCAATCCCAAGATGGAATGATGGGAATTCTCATATAAACTCTTTGGAAGCCCATACAGCATTTCTGAAATTGAACAAGGAATGTCCTATTTTAAAATAGTAATTTCTCTTCTTTGTATATACCCAGAAGAAAAGTACTGGGGCAGTCAGAGGCGAAAGAATGTTCATAGATGGCTCGGTGCCTGTGGCTCAATGGGCTAAAGCGCCAGCCACGTACACCTGAGGTGGCGGGTTTGAATCCAGCCCCAGCCCGCCAAACAACAATGACAGCTGCAACCAAAAACTGGCCGGGCATTGCGGCAGGCGCCTGTAGTCCCAGCTACTTGGGAGGCGGAGGCAGGAGACTCGCTTGAGCCCAGGAATTGGATGTTGCTGTGAGCTGTGAT